>JALLPH010001369.1:8159-41370 GCA_036939855.1 Cyclotella choctawhatcheeana
CGAGTGAGAATGGTCGTTAGTATGATCAATGACACAATCATCTCCCGAAGAGTGATTAAATAACACCTCGTCCTCAAAACTATGCCCCGTAGCTCGATCAGCCGATTCTAGCCAGTGCTCATATACTTCCACCTCGACCATCACATCATCATCGAACTCTGGATCATACTGTTCGGGCCAAATATCCTTTTGACGGAAGCGAACACGATAGAGTTGCACTTGAGGTGCCTCTAAACCAAACGCTAGAAAAGATGGGTCTCCATGGACTCCACATACTCTTTCAATCGTACCGGCGACACCGTAGATGTAACCGGGAGTTCGAATATGCGGACGTCTCCATTCGGCATTGGATAGATACGGCTTCACGCGAACGCAATCGCCAGTGGCAAACTGTGGACCAGGCTCTGGTTTCGCATTAGAATTTGATCCATCCACATCACCGAATAATGCCAACTGCATCTCCTCATGCGTGATTACTCCACGCTCAAGAAGCAATGATACCATTGCCGCCGTCCACTTTTCATAGTACGAATAACGCTCGTACTGATCAGGCGTTAATGATTCGATGGCACGCCGTAATTCATCCGTTCCCAACACGTGTTTGGACGCCAAGATGGCAAAGAGAGAGTGACATTGCTGTTCCCACGGCTGAAGATCCTTGACTGGTTTTTGTTCGTTGGCGCCTGTGTCTGGGATGGGGCCGTAGAATGATTCGTTGCCACCCACGTCATGATGAGGACGGTGGTACGTAAAGAACGATGCTCGTCTGGTTTTTAATGATGCTTGTATTGGTAGTGCTTTGAAGTTAGGGTGAGGTGGATTTGGATGATGCTTTCTTCCATATGGAGTCCAGCAGGCTGATGACAATGATGATATTGAGCTGCGATTTCTTCTGATGTGTCGAAGAGCAGGGACAGCAATCGACTGTATCTTCGAACTCATATGTTCAGAGATGTTGAAACAATCTTTGCGGAGGCAGCAGGCAGGTAGCAGCGCCAGCAGCTTTGGAGCTTGATATCGATGTTTGATGTTATGGTTGTTGTGATGATGGGTCTTAGGGTTGTAGACTAAGGGCACATTTGTTGAATGATCTGGAGAGAACCCAACGAAGACACCTTGTCGCACTTTGCTGTCCCACTTGGGAATTTGCTTTCCATCTTGAAGACGTGGGTCAAGGACATAAACTGGACAACCAAAGACGTGCGCTCGAGGCAAATGGGATTCATGACATTTGATTCCAGACCACAGCTCTTCTGGAGAAGCACCATATCCATCAGGTGGAAGGCGGTTGTGGACCCAAACAGCATACTGCATGGCAAGGGGCCACATGTCGATGAATTTTCTTCCTGGCCAGTGTAACATAGCATGAAACATGTTTGCTTTGGCCATATTCGAGACTGTCTGAATTCCTCTCTCAGCAACACCATTCTGAAACTTAGCACCAACACCCGAAAAAGAGAGTTTCTGATTCAACTCATCACAATGAGATCTGAATTTAGCCCAGTAATTTTAGTGGGCAAGACATTGTATATTCTATTTGTTGCTATACTTACCTACCTTACTCTAATTAAACAGTGTTCAAATTAGTGGGCAGATACTAATAGCCCAGAATAAATTCTATGGCCCCATCATCATCAAAATAATAATGCACTAATAATACTTACCATGGCGGCCACGAAATCGAGCACCACCCACCCACCCTTCCCTGAAATCGGATCCACAATCTCCTCACGATACTTCTGCCTCGGCCGCCTCGGCAAAGGAACATTTTGCAGTATTCACAAATGCATCGATCTAAGCCACGCCCACAATCGCACCCAAACGATCACCAACGATGACGACACTACCGACAAAACATCATCATCATGTAACATTAACAATAATGAGACGAGAGAACGAATTGTCGCAGCCAAGGCAGAACTGGCCACCTTCCTCGATTCTGGCGTTATCGACGGTGAAGCATCGGTGTTGAAATTCTTACATGTGGCACTGCCCCCCGGGAGTGTCCCCACCTTTGTCGATTATGTCCGTCCTTCTCCTTCTAGTGTACCAGTGAATAGTAATGCTGCTACCGGTGGCAGTGATGGTGCTGCTGCTGCTGCTGCGGTTGGGGTCAGTGCCATCATTATGGAATATTTACCGGGCGAAGATATGCATTTATTGCGTGATCGACATTGTATGTCTCTGGAGAATGAAAAGAGTGAGAATAATAGAGGTGGTGGCGGTGGTACACCGAGGAGAGTGAGCGTGGAGGATGCCGTGTATTTGGTGGCGGATGTCATGTTACCGCTTTTAAAGGGTATGCATGGTGTTGGAATCGTTCATAGGTCAGTTTTCTGTTTGTTTTCTTCATCAATGAAATGCCTACATGTATTTTTGACGTTTGTATTCAATATCATTGTCCTGTTTACTTAGGGATGTTAAGCCAAGTGTGAGTTTCACATACTTATTGAATAATAACATCTCGCATAATTAATTCTCGCTAATCTCATTCTCACCTTCTCCATTCTCTATCATCACTCAAAAACAGAATGTAGTTCGAACAGGAACAACCACCACCAACCGCTCCTTTAAAATAGTCGATTTCGGCCTCTCCAAATCATTCGTCGTCCCCAAAGACTCTACCTACGCCGACCCCTCACGTCCTTGGAAAGGCTTATGGATGTCACCCTCTTTCAGTTCCAACTCGGATGTTGCGTCCACGAGCAATCAACGTATAGTGGAGGGAATGGAACCGAAGGATATGGCCAAGGGCGGATGCATCAGACAGGAAAGAGAGAGCGCGGAATTTCGCGGCACAAGTATGTATGCCTCGTTGCGCGTGCATCAAGGTAAAGATCATTGTCCTCGAGATGATATTTGGGGATTGCTTTACGTGTTTTGTGACTTGGTCTCGGGAGGGTTGCCTTGGATGTCTCATGCGAGTCATAGGGATAGAAATAGCTGTCAAATACTAAAAGAGATTGTCGTGGGTGAACGCGGTAAAGATGATTGGAGCGATGAAGGTGAGAATGGGAGGGCTACTGCTCCCAATCCGGAGTTGGTGCCTAAGAATGGAGAGGATTTTACAGAATGGTTGTTATATGGAGCGGAATATCATGTAGCAAAATTCAAGCAAGATCAGGCTACCGCCAAGAATTTGGAAAAGGATGAGACGACAGAGACGATGCCGCTTCCGGAACCCTTGGCTTTGTCAAAGAATAAGCATTATGTTGAGTGCCTTCGAAAGGCTTTCAGACACGTGGCTAGTTTGGGATTTGTTGAGATGCCAAACTATGATCTAATTGATGAATGTTTGCGTGGATTCCTGGTACCTTCTGACACCTCAAACGGGAACGAAACTGTCCCGCCTATTGACTGGAATGATCGAAAAACTAGTGCCAAATGGCGTCGTCTATCAAACAATTATACCAAAAATTCAATGATGATTGACACTGGAGGTGTTGCATGGGATCTATTGGATGATGAAGATGCAGACCCATTGGATGAAAATGAATTGTTAGATGCAGAAAATGACCGTCGTGCTGCCCTCGAAGCTGCATCTGCCTTGGATGATGCATCACGAGTCACTGGTGGAGCATCTACAGCTGCCAATCTCACGAACGCTTCAAATGTAGTCGCAAACAATCTTAATCCTAGTAGTTCGTTCTCTGGAGAAGCTGCAGATCTAGCACGTCTTCCCCTGCACATTCAATTCAGTCTGGCACAGGCAGAGTACAATGCACAGCATCCAGACACCATCTCACGTCATTTGGCTTTGAGAGATTGGATGGCACTTGCAATACCATTGGCTCACGGAACGTGGAATGCGGCCATGTGGGAAAGAGGAAACCACCGAACAGATGATGATGGCTATCGCAATGAAGTTTACATGTCAATGTTACAAAAGTGTCTATCTGCTGCGGAACCATTTGACAATTTTGCTGATCGAAATTGCTTTTACTACCCATCTGTTGATGGTGTGACGAGGAAGAGAAGACGGATTGGCACGTGTTCAGCTGATGATGCCGAGAAAGAGAATGGAAGCCCATTGCTTGTTGTTTCTAGAGTATTCTTCTTGCTGCGGCTGGCTTTAGATTTGGAGCGAGGAAAGAACTTTGCCCCTCCACCTAAGCTATCGTTTGGGTTTGGAAGATAGGGTCGGACTCAGTTACCAAATACGTCTTCATACTTGCATGTTTCATAAGTAAATTTAATCATGAAAAATTGACTGATTTCAAAATATTATACTATCAAATTATCGTAACAAGTGTCAGCTGAAGCTTTTTCTACGCGTGGGTTAAAGCGTTTGTCTCAGTACTTTGGACATATATCTGAAAAGACACGAAGAATACAAATCATAATCTTTCAATATTTATCATTGTCACATCTGAACCCAAATCATAAACTGGAGGACTTTCTCTAATATTGTTATCTCTGAAACCACCACTTCATACGCCCATCTATATGTTTTCCTGCAACAAATCCCTCCTTTTCTTTTGACTTATCATACTCCTCGGCACTATCTACTTTTGCTTCTTCAGAAAATCCAAGCTAGTATAGTGTTCAGTAAAGTTGTGAAAATGTTTATTGTATGGTCATGCGAAACAGATGTAAGGAAATATTGGATAATAATGAGAATGATAACCATTACAAACACTGCAAACAAAGGATCCTCCCTCACCTGATCCAAATTTTCTTTTGCCATAAGGTCCCTATCCATTCTACACTGTAAGTACTCCTTTGACATATCTCGACAAAAATGATGTCTATCTTGATGTTCTTTCAGACACGACATATATTTCTGAACCACCAAATAAACGTATGAATGTAAGCAGTGAGCAGGCAAGCAATAAGCAGAATCTCTAGAAGAATCAGGTGAGTTTTCAGGCATTCTTTCTGGGAAGTCAACATGAACTCACCTCCATAAATGGTTTGCATTCGGCATAATGATCCAGTGGAAAGATTCCTCGTTGAGGAGGCTTTACTGATTGTTTGGCGGAGCTAAAATTCATGGATGACATCGCATCGCGTGAGGTGTGGGTGTGGTGAGTGGGGAGTGGGGAGTGGGCACAGTTTCATGTGCAGGGTGCAGGGCGGGGGCGAATGAGCACAAAGTTACCTTTATTTGGAAGAAGCTTATTATTACAATTACAATGATACTTATCACCTAAAGGAAGGTAATTCCACCTTTAACACTTTTTTATCTCGTATGCGAAATGGCGTTCGATATCAAAACAGCATTGCTCGGAATAACATGCTTTGCTGCAGGAAGTATCACCCAATTGATTTGGGGAGCTAGCAATCAAATTGCTTCTATGAGAGAAACAACTGCGGACAAGAGGTACACTGAAGTGACGCCAACATTCCAAAAATACGCCAATGAAACAAGGGGGAAGGAAATGGTGCCTAGTGCAATCAATCAAACAGGACAGCGATTATCGATCACTCCGCCGATGCAGCAACCCTCTTCAACATCTTTAATCGAAGAAATTATACCACCGTCACTCCATTCAAAGTATACTCCAGACAATCTAGAATTCAATATCACAAGATCCATGCTCAAACGATCACGTCCGATCATCGGCAATACTGAAAGATTGCATGCTTTCATCCACAAACTACAAACCCATCAATGCACTGTAGTCCTTTTCTTGGGGGGTTCAGTCACAGATGGTCATCACGTCAAAGGTCGTAGTGCTGAGGCATACCCTGCACATTTCATGTTATGGCTAAATGCACAATATACCTGTTTGAATCAGGATGGGTCAGCAGGTCAACATGAGATGTAGGTATACACAGTTGGCAGATAGATATAAATGTTTTTCACAATCAGACGATATTTTCAACCTATGACTAACACACTATGTTCTCGTAAAACTAATTCAGGAAAAAGACCCATGCTCAGAATTCACAGACACATTTTATTCACTGGTCAATGGTTAGCGAGATTGAAAGGATTGACTTGGTATTAATCGAATTCAATGTAAGTAAGTCCATTTACTTGGGTATATCGTATAGCCAAATTGATGGTGTTCAACATGGATTGCAACGTTGCTGGATACAGGTCAATGACAGTTTTATATCAGACTTACCACATGCTCTTGAAGACAAAGGTGAAGATGGAAGAACGAGAGGTGAGTACACATAAAAATGAATTGTGTCGTGTCTTTCAGCTGGTTTTGGTCTTATACCACTCGTTTTGGACATTATCAGCATATTCAGATTTGTGGTACAGCGAAGTTCTCCTCCGCAGGCTACTCCTATTGCGAAAACCAGATCCGCTGGCAATCATAACTTTTAATGCCGACTATGTTGGTGCATCGTGGGCTCCACCTCCACATTCTGATCCTACAACAGATAGAAAAAGTTTGTTTCGTAGAAATGAAGAACCGATGAAGTTATGGATTTCATCCTTATACGAGATACCTGTCGTAAGTGCAAGTATTTGGATGTTACCGCTAGCGTCCAAGATGGGCATAGATTGGCAATTCAATAAAACCCACAATCCGTACTCGACAAGTAGATGGCACGCTGATAGGTGTTGTCATCCTCGTAGGGAAGGACATAGAATATTGGTCATAATTCTTGCTTATAATATTTTGAAAGAGGAGGAAGATATGTTGCATTCAAATGATGTGCTGATCGATGCTGAAAAGGACTGGACATCACAGGGTATTATGCGCGACCCAGTGTATTTGTCGCCAGAAGAGGAGTCATTGTATGTCCTCAATGAAGCAAATGAAGCATTCAGCATTGACTTTACAGACCCAAAAGGTTGGGATGTATGGAATACATATTTCGTCACCAACGATGGAGGTTGGAAATGGCACGCAGACAACGTTGATGAAGACAAGTTTGGATTGATCATAGATGACGTAGATGGTGGTGCGCATGCTTCTTTTGCCATTACGGGTGGCAAGTTTGGTCTCATTGAAGTTTCATATGTTGTTTCCTACGAAAACTTTGGAATATCTCTGGCATGGGTTGATAATATCGAGGTCAATACTCAAGAACGATGCAAGAAAGTGATTAAGGACAAAGTGCCGGTAAACACCAACCTTCAAGGCCCCCAAAGGTTAATTGCAATCTGGAATGAGCCTGCATCAGTACCGCGTGTTCAATTATTGCACACTGATTTAAGTCAAGGACAGAAGCAATTCTTTCATGTTTGTCTCACGCCAAAGGGTACACATGTCAAGGGTACAGGAAACAAGTTTAAGTTGCTTGGAATTCGAGCCCTGTGATCTTGCTAAGGAATAGCTACACACTACACAGACTAAATAATAAGTTCATGTTATATTTATGTAACAATAATTTACAGTGTAATATATATATGTGTGTAAAACAAACAACATCAACCTCTAACATATATCATCAAGAAGTCAGCAAGCCTTGAAGAAGTCTTCATGGCTGTATTTTTTTCTTCTCCTGCTTGATTGACTTCTTAGTCTCTATGCTTTTCCTCTGTGCATTGCACTTCCACTCTTGAGGCAGTTCACTGTATTCTGTGATACCGTTCGTCAGCTTTAGAAAGACTGTCTTGGACACAGCATTTCGAAGTCTTGAAAACGCCATTTCACCTAAACAGCCGTCATCAATAGTTAGGCTGAACAAAGTTCTTGAGTATCGATCTCTCTCCTTATAACTCTGAATAAGACGACCTACAGCCTTGAACATTAAACCATAGGTAACATCATTTGGCTTGGCATGTGCACAGCACTCCATAAATGTCTTGTGAGACAATTCAAAGGCGCGTTTCTTCTCACCCCATGATCCAAAGGTGGACGCGCATGCAGCAATAACAGAAGTGTAAGACATGACATCTGGTCTACATTTGTTAACACCACCGGCATGCATGGCTATTTGACGATCAAGCACTTCTCTTGCTTTGAGGAAGTGTCCTCGAACCGACTGACTTTTTGCCCAATAGTTGATGACCTGGTTATACACAATAGTGTCCGGGCGTAATGTATCATCACCGCCGAGGAAACCATTCTCTAATCGTGATAACATCTTATCAGCACGTCGTGCTGCCAGACTATCGGTCTGTTTCACAGAAGACGCCATTGAAGAAATGACAATATTAAATGTCCCCGCATCTGGCTTAAAGTTAACATGGCCACGACGATATGCTTGATCCATATCTTCGAATATTTCTCGAATACGTTTTTCGGCTAGTAAGTCGCTCGATTTCAACCACGCGGACATGGCAATATTAAAACACATTGTGTCAGATTTGACAGAGTCTAACCCCGATCCTTCTAGATGTTGCATCCACATGATGAGTTGTTCTGCCATAATGGGTGATTCCAGCTGTCTACTAGTGGCCCAACTTTTGAGTACCATGTGAAAACAGGATGTGTCTGGTGCGGCCAGATCATTCTTCCCTGAAGTGTAAATGCTGCACATCCACTTCAGTATTCTATGGGCTCTTCGTGATGAATTCACATCATCCGCGGCCTTGGTCCATGCCTCAATGGCAATTGCAAAACTGGTTACATCAGGTTGAACATTGTCATCTCCCGCCTCATACATTTCTTGCATCATGGTTAATATCTCTTCTACACGAATGGCAGCGGCGCTCTGTTGGCCACTCATGGACCAAGCCTTCATAACAGCATTATAATCTTGTGTTTTCACAACCGCCGCCTCGTTCCCTGCTTTACGTTCATCGATCATACGTTTTAATATGCCCTCCACGGCCATGGCACGTTCTTTACCGTTTGATTTGTGTTGTAATTTCTCGGATGCCTCGGCCCATCCACGCATGAGCATGTGTGAATTGTGACAGGTTTCGAGGGACAACGAGCCGACGGGGAGGGGGTTGCAGATGAATTCATCGGTTAATTTGCGAAGGAAGGCTCGATGGGTGTGGGCGGGGAGGCCGGTGGTTACGTAGGAGGAGGTTGGAGTGAGGGCGGCGGTTAGTAGGAGAAGCACGGAGCGTTTCCACATCATTACCGTTGTCGTCGAATCTGTTGCTTCTTAAACAATAAATAGAGGGAGCTTGTTGTTATGTGCAATTTGATGGATCAATTGAACCGCTTGATTGATCAATTGAAGCAGATCTAATGAATGGCTTTGACAAAACAGACACAGTTTGTATAACTGCCGATTTAATGGTTGTGGTGATAGTTTTACTGTTGCCCTCCGCTCATCTCATTGATTGTGCTGACACTTCGCTTGAATAATCTGCGCTGGATGGAAAGAAAGTCGCTTCTAGAAGTTCTAAACTGACGCTCCGTTTTGGCACGACAGCTGTAAATTAACAAATGATGACGTCGAAGCTCCAAGAATTCCGATTGGGATTATTCTTTTTGTCGTCAGCCTCAGACACCTACTCTTGTTTTATTAAACAATGCTGACGTGATGTAGCCGATGTTTGAGAATGCTGATGACAAGACATCTGCCGGAATCTTTGTTGGGAAAGAACCAAATGTTCTGTAGGCGACCGGCAGCTGAGAAAGACACAAAATAGTAAGTAAATATATATTTTATATTCTTTATTTTCATTTGTCTTTATTGTTACTGATTTAGCACATACATTTATTTGTTTATCTGTCATTGATCAAAAGTACCGTTTTGCATAGCACTAATTCGCCAGTTAACGCTCGGCCTGCCTTTGTCTTGCTTTTTCGCATTGCATAACTGCGCCATCACACCATCAAAGCGAATTTGTTCTGAAAAACAGAATGACAATGGGCTGATAGATCTTTACCAGAACCACTAAATGACCATAAAATCCAAATCAATAACACCATCAACCATGACAAGCACCCTGATCAACCTAGCGTTGCTCCTGACAAGCCAAGCCACCGCCTTCTCCGTTGGTAGTATTCTTAGTAATCAAGGTCAACGCAGCACATCATTGAATTACAAACAGCGTTCCGAAGATGACTCGTATCAAAACTTACACTTTAATAGTAGTGCCATTGTCTATAATGATTTCGAAATCCGTGAGTCTGAGTTAACTAGTGATTGCGAGAATTCCGCAGCAGCAGCATCTCAAACGATGCCGGCAGCCATCGAGCCGGATGCCGACAAGCCCGCGAGTAAATTCACTTCGCCCATTCAAATGATGAAGTTAGTTCCCAAGGTGGTGCCGGCGACGAACTCCTCTGCCTTCATTGTTGCTCCCGTCATTGAAAGGACAGAATCACCATCCGTCACAGACACTCTCACAGACACAGTATCTGTCGACACGCAGTCACCTCCACAATCCAACGGAATGAAGCCCAAATGGTCCCCCCACCGTAAAAACTTTGGCACCACAGCCTTTCAATCATCCAACTACCTATCCTCGCTCTCATCATCACCGGCCACTTCCCCCGAAGAACAAGAGAATAAAATCCTCCAGTCCTCCCTGCGGAATCAACGCGGAGTCCTACGCGATGAGAAGTTACGTTCAACCCAAGAAGCCATCGTCGAGGCCACGCGTCGTACGGATCCCACCGAGGTGTATATGGCACGTATGGCCAAGGCGGAAGAGATGCGTAAGCAGAAGGAGATGGAGAAGTTGGAACAACTTTATAGTGAGAGACAGCAGCGGTTAGATGAGAAACGGAGGTTGGAACGTGAGGGCCAAATGACTTTGGAACGGTATGCCGAGGAGAGGGATAGGGTAGATGATTTGAAGGAGGAGAGAGAGTTGGAGCGTGGCAGTGAAGATAGTCATGCATCCTGTAGCGAGGAGATGAAACGTGAGATACCCGTTATCGTTCGTAGTCATTCGACACCGCTTCTGATTGGTAGTACCATTACGCTACCTGATTTGACACCGTTTCAAATCAAGACTTTGGAAGCGGCGGTGTCGTTGCACGAAGAGCATTGTACTAAGATGGGAGATGGTGATAATGCAGCCGCTCCAATCGTAGCTATCATTGACTCATACACTGGTGACATTGGTCCAGCTGTGGTTGATAAGCAGAAACGATTTGCCACACTTGCAGCTGTGGAGTTTGTTAAGAATAAGAATGGCGAAGTGAAGGCTGCAAACTTGATGGGTGTTGGTAGGGTCATTCTTCATGATTACTTTACTAGCAATGATGCTGGCTTGACTAAACAAGAAGCGGAGTTGAATGAATTACTGGAAAAGATCCACTACCTCAATGACAAAGAAGAGAACAAGGATGACTTAGCCATCATAATGGCAGAATTCGATCTATTTCTAGACGACTCTTCCATACTATCAAAACAACTTAGCAAGCATCAAGATGCGACAGCTGAATTGTACCAAACAGCCAACAAAGTGTACCGGTTGCATGAAGAACGTAAGAATTTGTTGTCTGGACTACGATCGGGGCATACTCGACTGAGCCTTGGAAAATCGGAGAATAAAGCTGCAGAATATGATAGTTGGAACAGCGAAGCAAGTGATGATGATCAAATCATACAAGATTACGGCTTTGGTACTTACGGTTTATTCTCTACCATACCAGATCTCACTAATGATTTGTTATCTAGATTAGAACCGTACTACAGCATCGTTCATCGTGAGAGGGAGGAATACGAGGCTGAGATAGCAAGCTTTGTGGCATTACAAGCATTAGAGAAGTGCGCACAACCAGCTGAACTGGCAGCTGCAATGATGACTCCATCAGCCACCGAGAGACTCTACATGGCATATGGGATCATGTCACGACATAGAGATGAGCTTTTGGTGCTTGCAAAAAAGTTGAATGATGATCTCACTGAATGTGGCGAAGATTGTTCAGATTTGTGATGATTGTTTGCAATGATGTATATAGAACTAGAAATTGCCTGCGCAGGCAATCAGTTGTTGTCTGTGTGTTAAATGTATATGGTACTCATTAGTAAATTGTAAATGAAGAAGGCACTTCACCATTGTCATACATTATGAAGGAAGTTGTTTCTCTACCTAGTAAGGCCCAGTAAATGGTATAATTTCATCCGAATCACTGTCATTAGCGTCGTTGACCCAGATAGGAGATTCGTTATCACATTTCCCAGCTTCTTCCTTGGCGGATTCTTCGACCGGGGGTACTATTATATCCTCCCATTGATCACTTTCGTTAGCTTCAGTGACCCAGACAGGCACTTCGTTATCAGTAGGAGATCCATGATCGCCTCTCGAAGCTTTATCTGTCGATGATTCATTTCTCAAGCTAGAAGAATCGTTATCTTCTTTAACAGCTTCATTGTTTGATGATTTTGATTCTTCAATCTTTATCATAGAAGAATTAACATCACTTTTTCCAGCTTCCACTTTGGCGGCATCGTGGTCTGACATCCTCAGCTTGTTAGGTTGAAAAGTAACCTTTGGAGTCGACTCTGTGTTTCCTTGCGTCGCAGTGTTTAAACCGCTCTGATTCATATCATTTGCTATGGAACCTGCTGAACCCATAGAGTTGTATCTTTGAACGCCAGAGACGTGCGTCCGTGTACGAGTCGCACCGGGCCTAGCTGCAGCACGAACTCGAAGTAAACGTGGAAGGACAAACACTGAACTAGAGAAGCAGGTGCACCAGCAGACTCCTATCGTTATAAACATTCTAAGAGTTCCACTGGATGTCTCGATCACATTGGCAACGACCAGAATGATTGTACCAATAAGGGCAATATTGTACATAGCGAGTATGAGCTGCTTGGCTTCACCAAAGTCGTCATTCATGTTCCGTGTTTTGTAAGCTAGAACACAACCAAGCAACACCAATCCACCCTCATAGGCAAGCTGTACCCAAAAGAATGCAGATGTGTTATGCGCACATACTACCCGGTATGTCACGTCATTCCCTTGGTCAAACATGACTTCTTGCTTACTTGGATCAACAAATGTAAAGATCAACAGAATTATAATCTGTGTTAGAAGAAAAGGCAGTTGCATCATTGCTGTTTTCACATGCGAAATCTTGCGCCTGGTGGTGGATGTTTGCCCGACAAGAAGATACATCCGAAAGATTTTCGCAAACAGAGGCGCAATGGTAAACACAAAGAAAAAGTGAAGCATCCACATCCGTAGCATGCACATTTCGTCCGTATTCTCTCCAATGAATGTGAGACATGATAAATTCAGAAACATGCACCCAACCATGAATATGCTAGTGAATCGAAAGTCAGAAAATACCACATCTCTTTTCTTTCGGTTGTCCCAGAACAGGGCTAAGAGAATAGCGCAAATGGTTGCACCCAGCATTGAGGGAACTATAATTATTGCCATATTGGAGCTTCCAGGCAGTATTGTGTCTTCGCTATCAATTTCGAGTGGCTGCAGAATAACGATACGCCATTTCAACCCGTCGGTTGTGTATTCCACTGTCTCAGATGCATACGCCATTTCATCTACTTGAAAAGCAACCAGTTCACCAGATGGAAACTCATTTTCTGATTGTGATGTGAATGCCTTGGAAGCTGCGACGTCCAATATGTTGGCCGAGTCTTCTAACTCGTCTATGGTGATGCGCACTGCAATGCAATCTTGTTCTTCTTCGTTAGTACAAGGCAGTGTAGGATCATCACTGATGACTTTCTTTGCACCCGCAGTCCCACTTGACAGAGCAATGACATAATTTGGTTCGGCATCTTCAACAATTGCAACTACAGTCTCTGACTCTCCATAATTATATGCCAAGTAGTCCGCTAGATCTTGAAGTTTCATATCCACCGCAGTCACTCCATAGAACACACTCCTCTCTTCCTCTTCTGTATAAATCGGAACGTTATACGTAATGCCCATTTGTCGATTCGTAAAGAATATATACGGCGAACTCCAATTTGGGATCTGAAGTGAACGGGTGTCAACATACCAAGTTCGGTAACGAGGGTCGTACTGAATTGACCTGTAAGCTCCTTCAAATATATTACAACTCGCTGTGATATTGGTGCTTACATCATTTTGTTGACAATACGCGTATTCTCCTGTCATATTTCTATTCACGAGCGTTTCCCCATCCTGAAAGTAACAGCTA
Source organism: Cyclotella choctawhatcheeana (assembly GCA_036939855.1). Lineage (NCBI taxonomy): Eukaryota > Bacillariophyta > Thalassiosirophyceae > Thalassiosirales > Thalassiosiraceae > Cyclotella > Cyclotella choctawhatcheeana. The sequence continues at coordinate 22,067 of JALLPH010001369.1, forward strand.
CCATATTCGTTTTCTCTATTATTCACTACCATGTTGATTTCTTGAGTGGGTATTCCATCTTTACTGAGACAATAGTATGACCTCGGAACATACCCCAAATTTTGTGTTTCGTTGACTTCTTGAATGGTATACTTCTTACACCATTTAGTTGTATTGTCGTCCCCCTGAGATTCATTTTCTTGGCATACTTGCAATTCACAATCGTCCACGCATTGGATATAAGAAGCACCAACAGGTATTATACATGACACCTGTTCTCCCCTCTCGTTGATACAGCCTGTAAAATACTTTTGCATGTCTTGCTGCAATGGAGTGAGTTCTCCGTTATCGTCGGTTATCAGTTGATATCCAGATTCCCCAGGTTCTCTGAAGGTGGCAGCTCTTGCGCTGTAATAAGCGCCCATAAATGTCCCATCCTCGAGTCCATAGTAGATCATATCATCTTTGCGAAGACACATGGAGTGAGGATCTCAATCGACAGATGATATTATTGAAAGTATAGTGTATACTGTTGTAATTGAACTTACGAGGGAGAGTGCCTAGAATTGCATCAATCACTGCAAATACAATGTCCCTATCTGGTGCCTGCATATCATGTGGAAATATTCCATTGTTTCGATAAAGGGATAACATTTCTAGAATACTTTTTGGCTGCGGTACAAAAGAAAAGGATAAGATGAAAAGTGTTACAGAGTAGTGAGTGATCATGATCATTTTGTTGTCTACTCACCTTCCCCAAAAACTCGGCAACACGTTCCCTCACCCTCAATCCAACTTCGTAGTTGAACTCTGCTATTGCGCAGAAACATTGAAGGGATGCAATCAGCAGTATAAATCCATTCATAATATCTATAGTTAATTAAAAGCTTCCGGACTTCCCACGGCTGCGTTCTACCTCTCGCATTTAAGGCTGCGATCTCGCTCTGCTGATTCTGATTTTGTTGACGCTGATAGAGAAGAGCGGCTCCTAGCTGATTAAGGCTGATTATACTGCTGCACTGAAGCTGATAGCTCTGCGAGACCTGCGAGACTACCATAAAGTTTAGTTGGTCTATGAAGCGAACGACAGAGTGGGATTTCTACTACTTCTCACACACCCTCTTCACACCCTCTCTAGAAATCGTCACACGTGTTTTAGCCCCTCACTCCGACTAAATACCCACTCTGACTCATCTCTTGCTCTGACCGGATATTTTTTACACCGGCCCCCTCCCCTCTACCTACCCCAACCCCCAACCCTCTCCTTCCCAATCCCGCCCCGAGTTCATTTTTATTTGCAGGTTCAGAATCAGGTATCAGGTTCAATCAAATCATTCTCTTCATCCACAGCATAGCAGTCTATCAGTGCAGCAACAGTCGCGGAATTTGATAGATTTTGATACAAACTAGAGAGAGGTCATCAATACAAAAGATGGAGAACAGAGCAGAGAAGCACGCACTACTGCCGTCATGGCGATCACTCGCTCTCCATCTCTTACTGCTTTCCATCACGAACGTTCTCGCCAATCAAGAGCTATTAATAGACTCATCTTCATCGTCAATACTCTCCTCCCTCCTTCGAGAATCGCCCAATTCACTCCTTCGCGGTTCCATCGAAGCAACTCAATTGAAATTCATACGGCAGAAATTGCGTTCTTTAAAATACCCCGAAAATAATTATTATGACCACCCCACAACGATACAGACTTCTTCGTCATTACGTCAAGTAATGGAGGGGGAAATCCCACCTGCATGGAAACCATCGTGGCATTTCCTATCCGATGACGAAATGTCCATACTCTCCCATGATTCCTCCTTCTTGCATCGGGATCAACACCGTTCGTTACATGCGGCGTATGTATCACGCCGAAAGACGAGAGTGACTGTTCCAAATTTACCGTACTATCATCTTCCTGCTGGAAGCTTATCATTGCTGCGTGGGCGTCATCACAATAATAACGAAGGACGGCATCTGCAATGGATGACACATGGCAAAGACACCGTGGTACCGGGAGCTATTGTGAATGGGGAAGTTGTGCATTACAAACCCCACGAGGCGGAGAGCGTTCAGATGGAGAATACCGAATTCTTACTAATGGGGTATGAATACGATGCCGATAATAAAGAAGAAGAAGATGATGATGATACTGATGAGAAAGAGAATCTTCAAAAAGTACAAGAAGAAGAAGAGTATGAGCAAGATTTATATAATCGATTGCAAGAGGCAATGAAAATGACACAACGTCTTGAGAGACAGTATGCACAACCCGATGTCAAACCGAAGTACACCTACAACAGCACTAGCTCATCATCATCATCATCCTCATCACAAGAAGATGAAATGGTACAAAAATCCGCACCCGATTCCAATCGACAACGTCTCCTAACCGGTTCCTACGCCGTATGGCAATGGTACGATCGTAATAATTTAGCAAGTCCGGGGAATATCGATTTTAATAAATTGAGTCGAGTGAATTATGCATTCTTTCAAACGGATGGGGACGGGTATTTGTTTGGTACGGATAGGTGAGATAATATAGATTATATACACATCTTTGGATGATGGAAAAATATTTTATACATCTCTTGAAATGGACTCACACGTGTCTTCTTCTATGTACTTGCAAATTATCCATGCATAATAATACGATAGTTGGGCCGATCCAAATGTCTTATACGGCCCCTATGAATTTGCTGTCAGTTCCGAAAAATTACCACCCGAATGTAAAGGAGGAAGAGGTCGAGATAACGGTAGACCCATAAATGCTACTACCGATGAATTTGCCATCTATGATCCGGAGTCGGTATATGGGGCAAATGGGAAAGGAAATGTTGTACCTAATAATGTCGATGACGAAGAAGAGTCAGTAGAAGAAACAAAACAAGAAGGAGACGACAACAAAGAGGAAATTGAGTCCATTCCAGAAGGCCAAGAAGACGTCAGTGGCAACAGCACTGAACCCGGCAACAGTAACAGAAGACGTACTCAAAACTTTCAATATCCCGACTTTACCAATGATCCACCGTGTGAATTCTTTGAGCAGTGTCATCGCAACTTTCCGAATTCAAAAACATGTAATATACACAAGTATAAGGAGGGGTTGATTTACATTGCTCATACACACGGAACACAAGGTGAGTGGGTTGATTGAATGTAATTTCATTGCGGCGCATATTATTTTTGACATGTAGAGCTGATGACCAACATATGATTCTGTAGTGTATCCATCAATTGGAGGTTGGACGTTGTCGAATTCATTCCCAGCCGTAGCTGCAGATCCCCAGAAAAGACTAAGATTTGCCCGAGAATGTGTAGGCATAATTGCTGATTATGGATTTGATGGCATTGTAAGTGTCCTATTGCCTCTCTAGAGAGATAATTTCTCTGTGTGCGAGGCATAACTCATTTAACTCTCTGATTTGAACTAAAAAAGGATATTGATTGGGAATATCCAGGGTATGAGCCTCATGGGTAAGAATGCCTCTTGTGTGATAGTGAGGAATAAGCTATCATTTACACATCTAAACCTTGTTTCTTTTCATTCTTTTTGTTTCATGGCGATGCACAGTGGAAGTGCCGCTGATAGAAGGAATTTCAACGAATTGCTCCTTGCTGTAAGGGTAGCTTTGAATGAGTATCAAGAACAAACTGGAGACGCCCCGGTCGGTATGTTGTCATATGTAACTACTCTTCATTTTAATTCCCATAGAAATTAACTTCACACTAACACTCCTCATTCACAGGTGGAGGAGCATTCGGGCTAACAGCTTCACTGCCATGCGGGCCATCAAATATAAACTTTCTAGATGTGAATTTTCTAAGTCAAGTTTTGAACGGCATGAACTTGATGACGTTTGACTTTCACAACGAGCAAGAACCGTTGACAGGAGTTGCGTCGCCATTATATGATCAAAGCTGGGGAGAGAAGGGCTTGAGTGTAGATGGCTGTGTGAAAAACTATTACAAGGCTGGAGCCGGAAATGCTGCAAGCAAAATTAGCATTGGTGTGCCGTTTTACGGTAAGACATATTCTTACGCTACGGAGCTAAATGGTCCTCACAGTAATACAAATGGGCTGTTCGGGGGAGATGTAGATCAGGCTAACTGGCCACAAGATCTTGGCACGCCAGTCTTTTACAATGTATGTGAATTTCTTGCCATTTAATTCAAGTCTTTCTCGAGTGTATGTCATCTTATAATTCCATTTCCCTTCTAGATGTTGGATACAATGATCAAAGGCGTCATGATGTGCAAGCGCCATGAACCTACACAGTCTGCGTATGCCTACTTTAAGGATGGGTCGGGTTTAGTAACATATGATGACCCTCAAGCTGCATGTAACAAAGTTGAATACGTCAACGATAATCTTCTTGGTGGTCTCTTCATCTGGGAGCTCTCAGGTGATATGCTTGATACATTGTCAACACCTATCTTGGATGCAATAAACCGAAAGCTTGATGAGATAAATTTTGATTGCTCTCGACTAATGATGGAGGAAGACTGCTCGCTGGTTGAATTGCCACCTCCATCTCCCAAAGGATCCGACCAGGTCGTGGCAGAAGACGTAACTAATATGACAGAAGCCATACTGGACCATCTACAGAAGGCTGAAGCGGGAGAGTTGATAACCGCCGGTAGGGGTTATGGGGCTTTCACTAGGGCTGTATTCATGATGCGTGCACATGATGGATCTCTATTTCCATCTTATACCTATAGATTCAACCATTTTGTTGACTCTTTGGCAATTATGGCTGTCACTGGTGTGAACGGAGAACGTTTTTACTTGGTAAGCTTTTTTTTTGAGACGTCGTTGAATGTATTTTGTGTGATGTGCTCATGTACTTCAATCAATTATTAAGGGTGGAGTTGATGATGAAATCGTAACATCTAGGAAACTTCAAGCTGATAACTCCACTGAAGAAAAAAATCCCTCAGAAGATGAAATAGAGCAAGACTTTCCTAATCAAGCCTCTAACAAGAGAAATTCATTGGTTTATGGACTTGTTAACATCGCTGCCTTTTTAGCTCAAGCAATGACTGAATCAATTATACACGATGCATGCGATGAGTTCAACATCGAGCCTCTTCCAAATAGTGTTGACGATGGAATTGGTCTAGACGATGGGCGCGATCACTTTCGATTTCCAATAAGCAATGCATGTGGGCAAAACGGACGTAGCTATCAAGATGAACAGTGTAAACTACCTGAAGATAGCATATATGATTGTGCGAACCAACTAAATAGCGAAGAATTTGCCTCAATGGAATTGACTGCCTATACTCGATCCCGATGGCCCGGGAGTCCCGGTCCTTTCTATTGCGGCCCCAATTCAGAAGGGACTGGTTTTTGGGACACTGCCATAGGCAGCGAAAACAGAACTGTATCATTGGCAAATGCAAAAGGCAGAACCGATGTAGAGGGATGCTGTTTCTGGGGGAGAGGGTGTCTGTTGTCGGTCAAGGGAACATGTCTGTTAGGCAAATTAAATTATCATCTTGGAGCCAACAAAGCACAGCGTGATGGTAAACATCAGGCAATGTTCCCAGATGTTGACTTTTGTTTAGATCCTAATCAAATATGCGCAGGGTTGCATTCAACAAAACTGCGCTGGATTATTGGGCTGTATCATTGGATAGAAAACGTCCAAAGCTACGATGTAGACGGCTACAATTACATGGAGCAGCTTGATAAATATGTTGGAGACAATCTCGAAGACAATTCTTTCATTTTGAAGGTATCACGAATACACCTCTTTGGTTGTCATTTAGATAGTTGTGGGGAAATATCAGATATAGATGCCCGAGTTAGAAATTTTGAGAAGGTGCTACTTGCGCTGAATCTTCAATTCACGTCATTTGCGAAGGCTGAGCCTTTATTTGAGCTTTTCCCTGGTCAAATCGCACAGACTCGGCCTCCTATTGCCGCGGAAGCCACCAAATCACCAACAGGAGCACCTGTTACGACCATTGAGAATGTTAAAACACAGGTCAGAATTTTTATGACTGGTGTTCCACCTGACATCAACATGACAAATTCTGAGTTGAAAGTGTTTGACGCACTAATGCTGGAATTACTGGTACCACGTCTTCAAACAGCTGACGTTGATGTCAAAAAGGTGACAACGGTCAGCCAGAAACCCAATTCTGACTTTATGGCCGATAGCAACTTTAATGCTCAAACTGATAGTAACGATGCGTCTGTCCTGGAGCTTGTTTTGAATGTATCTCTGAGCTTTTACCCACCAGAACCTGACGGATGGAGAGATTGGAGTATATATCTTAAATCTTGGATTGAATCTTTTGGAAACACAATGGTTGATATCTTTACATCACCAAAGAATCCACAGGTAAGCTTATGGGCATTGCATATCTAATATTATGAGGAGATTACCTAATTATTCACTTCACGATCACTTGTGAATTGACACATAATATAGCATCCCGAAACAAATAGTAAGTTTTGGGATGACCTAACTGATATTAGCAGTGCAAACGTTCCACCAGGAGGTCTAGTGCCGAAAGAAATACCTACCCCTCCACCAACCTACATTGTATACCCCGAGCAATCGGCCACAAATAAATTGATCATGGGAATGGGTATTGGCGTTGGAGTGCTGGCATTTATCATGTTTGTATTATTTGGCTGTTATATTTATCGAAAGTCCAAGCAAAATAAGACAAGAGTTCAGAGAAAACTAGACCAGATTGAAATGTACGATCGAGAGTATGATGGGGATTCATTTGATTTGTCAACCAAAGGATCGTCATATAATGGCCAAAGCCGTCGCTCTAAATATACACGCAACTCCAGGGTGAATGGTGATGAATACAACCAGCACGTATTCAGCAGGCTTCTTGATGGCATAGATGAAGAATCTGAAGATGAATCTAGTGACTCATCTTCTAGTGACTCAAGCTCAGGTAGCAGCGATGAAAGTAGTGGCAGCAGCAGTAGCAGCAGCAGCAGCTCGGGAAGTAGCAGCAAAGGACCAGCTCAAGATAGAAAATCAGTATTAAAAATTGCATACGAGAGACCGCTCACAACGGGTACCAGAAGCAAATCATCAATGAGTGGTGCTTCAGAAAACAAAAGCTTTGCTACCGATAGTAGCTCTAACGCCTCTGAAATGAAAAGTTATGCGTCGGAAACTAGGAGCAATGCAACGAAGAGTTTTGCGTCACAAAGTAGGAGTGATGCCTCCGAAATGAGGAGTTACACATCGGAGAACCCAGACTACATGAGTAGAAGCCAAGCTACAGAATCTGCAAATCCATCATCAGTAGTTACAGATGATGAAAGCAACTTGGAATTTATTGTCGATCGAATCCTAGATAACGATCCTTCACTTCGAAAAATCAAGCTAAAAAATATTGGCATTCATAGTGATGACTTGTTTGATGCTCTTGCCAGTAACTCGCACGTCAAAGTTTTGGACCTTTCTTCGAATGCAATAGACGACGACTGCGCATCGTCATTATCAGTTGCACTTATGGAAAATTCCTCGATAGTGCATATTAATCTGTCAAATAACTTCTTGACCTCGGCAGGCGCTGAATGTAAGTGGGTTTAAAATCATTTGGTTGATTCCAAGTCAATTTCAACTCATCCAATTTTTCTCTTTCTAGACTTGATTGGGCTGCTTGATACAAATAATACCATTCAAAGCATCAATCTCGAGGGTAATGACATTGATGATGTTCTCCTGAGACATATAAACGACACACTAAAAAGGCGCCAGGCTTCTTCCGCATCGTTGGCATCACAAGCCACTGAGAGTCCTCTAGAAGGACTTGTTGATACTCTTAAGTCAAATGATCCTCGGCTTACCGTATTGTGCCTTGATGATACAGACCTCACACATTGCCAGGAAACTGAGGCCGTAATTGATGCGTTGGCTGTCAATAATACGGTGAAGAAACTCTCTCTTATAAACACGGCATTTGACGATACGTTTGCGGCGTCCTTAAGCTTGTCTCTCGTTGAAAATAACACCATCACACACATCCTATTGAGCGACAATCTCATAACTGACGAAGGCTGCGATTATCTCATAGGTACACTTGACTCGAATACTACAATTGTTCACCTAGATTTGACCGCCAATTATATTGATGACAAATTGTTGAATGAGATAGATGCTATTCTATCCGAAAGATCCGTGCAAAGTAGTCACCAAAGATCAGCTGCAACTGACTCTTATCAGAGCAAATACTCCACGGAAGATTCTCGTAGTCACACCAGATCAGTTGCATCTAATTCTTATCAGAGCAGAGGAAATGATTACTCCAGGGCAGGTTCGGGTAGTTACACGAGATCGGCTGCATCTAATTCTTATCAGAGCAGTAGAGGAAATGATTACTCCACGGCAGGTTCGGGTAGTTACACGAGATCGGCTGCATCTAATTCTTATCAGAGCAGGTCAAATAATGATTACTCCACGGCAGGTTCCGGTAGTTACACAAGATCAGCTGCAACCAACTCTTATCAGGGCAGAGGAAACAATTTCTCCGGGGCAGGTTCAGGTAGTTTCACAAGATCAGCTGCCACCAACTCTTATCAGAGCAGAATGTCGAATACAGCAGGGAGTGTCTCTTCGTCGTCCGTGTCCTCTCGTGTATCTTCAGTAGCAAGCTCGCTCATAGGAAGATCCAATCCAAAAAGAAGAGATCACAAGGCATCCGCTAAAATCGCTGGAAAAGATTTCGTTTAGTATTTAGCAATTATACCTATATATGAATATTCATGTAAAGAAAATTCGTTAGTCAACGTGGATATCTTACTAGTCATTTCTAAAATCTTCCTCGGAGGGGAGCCCATTGACATTGTTCGTTTGCCAACTCAGACTATAACTCCTAAAAAGACATCAGTTATGAACAATTATGGATTCTTGCCATATTTCAATGGCTCGCTTAAAGTAAGAAGTTCTGTTACTATGTCACCTGAACGGGTGTGTTGTTGAATGACCAGTTAATCTGTTGATCGAGAATGGTGACAAAAATGGCTACCGTCATATCAGAGATTTTCAATCAAGGACATAAATAAACAGCTTCCGCCTAATCATATTCTTTTGTCTGTCATCTGATGAAACAATCTTGACAACAAGAGGCTCATCAAAACCCTTCAAGGGATCTGAATTCAGCACTTTTGACTTTCGACATCATGCACGGCAGAAACGAAAGTGAAAAAAATACTGTATTCGCTAGCATTATGCGCTTTGTTCACAATCGTGCCAGTATGTGTACGCAATCGATATAAACGTTGTAAAAATTCATCTATGTGTACTCCACGATAACTTTTTAGATCCAATCAAGATGGTGAAATTGAATGATCGAGATACCAATGCGAACCCACACTAAATTGCTCACGCATCGTAATCTACGAATGCATCAACATTATTGAGAGTAATGATGTAGCTAGGAGCGATAATACGATTGATCGTGCGCAAGCGTGATTGTCGAGAAACACTTGAGTTCGATGATACCATTCGTCCTTGTCTGAATTTAGGTCGTGATTTGCTTGAGAAAAATCATGGTCCTCGGGCCAAACATACATCTTGTCGACATCTGATGAGAGGTTAGGTTCATCAGTTTGTAAATTGAATGTTGCATTGCAGTGCACTTCACTTGCATGCTTGCATGTTCCATGATGCATATCAAACATGAGATTTCCCACGCAATGTAACACATCTCTTTCCATTGTGCCGTCTGAACACCTAGATATTGAATATGCCAAGACGAACATGGATTAAAATACAAGAATTTGAAGCATTAAGAACATAAATCACATGAACATGTGGTAACCTTACCAGTAGTATTGGGTGCAATTACGGTGTACTTTTTGTTGCAATAATAATATGATTACAGCACGATTAAGAGAGTTGCAACCGTAATAATCAAATGCATCTTTATCCTGAAAATTGTACTCACCAGCCCAACCTGTGTAGTTATCTAAGCATCCATATGACATAGTCTCTTCTTGACTGTTTTTATCATTCGTCTCGTAGTATGATTCGCCTATGGCAGGACCATAACATCTTGAGTTGACTTCCTCCTTATACCAGCACATCTGTCGAACGATGTCGTATTTAAATTGCGTTTCGCATAGAGAAATTGCACCAACTACTCCATTTTTACATTCATAGTACTTTCGACACATAAAAAAGGCTCTGATGAAGTCCAAGTTTTTGAACAAAGTTTCTTACTAAAGACAACTGACACTCACCAACATGCAGTCAGTGTTAGCATTTGCAGTAGAACCAACAAAATTTTGAGGACAAAATAGTTGTGATGTATCATAAGTCGGAAGGGGAGTAGGCTTGATTGTTGGGTTGGGCGTTTCAACAGCAGAAAGCCTACCATTACAATCTGAATCTACTTCGTCTTCGTACCAACACATGTTCCTTGTCACGTCATACTTTAGACCAACATCGCATATGGTTGACTCTCCGACTTCTCCATTATTACATTGATAGTATACATTACATTCAACGTTGCTGCTAGATGTGACACCTGTAAAGTTCGGTGGACATACTGGAATAAAGTTCGTACTGTCTATCGCATTATCGTCTTGTAAAGTTTCGTACTCATGGCCGCAGTCATAGTGAATACAGCCCTGACCGTCTGGGCACTTTATCCCTTGGGTGCATTCTACAGCTGATTCGCATGAAATTTCATCTTTGCTGAAGCCACAGTAAAATCTCAAGCTTTGGATATCAATTGTATCTGAATAGGTTGGGATTTCTGTGTCTGTAGTATAGGGTGGGATTGTAATAGTCTCAGGATGATCATCAGGAGTGACAGATGAATCATTATTTGTTACCTGTGGTAGTAATGACCCTAGTAGGTCTAATGTCGAGGTTGGTGACAAAGTAAAGAATTTACCATTCGGAGTGGGGGTTTGTTTCTTTGTCGGTTTTGAAGTCACAGGACTCTAGTCATGTAGTTGTTAGTGGAACTTACTTGACATGACGCGTATAATACTAGACAGAACCAAAAACATACCTTTGTGGGGCTTAATGATGGTGGCTTCTCCGAAACGGACTCAAAGTCAATACTCACAATGCAAGTGTAATCTTCATCCTCGCATGGTTCAACATTAGTACATTGAGTTGCAGTCCTGAATATCTGTTTAAGATGCTCTGGATCTCTCGCGCACAGACCATGCACAATCGGAACTGGAGCTATTGTTGGTGCAATTATTGGTCTCGTTGAGGGTTGCATTGTTGGATTCTCCGAAATATATTCAGAAGGAGATTCTGTCAAAGCTGTAGGCGCTGGAGTCGGATCGGGCGTTGCATTTATCCATAACTCGTAGGCATCGCAACCTGGGTGATCAATGAATTGAAAACAGCTTGTACCTTCTGGACATTTATTATCACCGCAATGCGTTTCTAATGAACAATTATCGACTGCATCTGTCCAAGATTCACCACAAAAGTAATGATTTGTTGGGTCATTCTTCCTATAGTACACTGCTTCTTCTTCTATGTTTCAAGTGAGATTGGGATTGCATGAGTAATGAGTATATAAGTGAAACATGAGATAAATCATTGATCTTTGTACACACCTGTTACTGATGCTTCTGCATCGGCAATATCTTTTTCATACATCATGTTAGTCAAATCGCATCCTGGCAAATGACCATGGCATGCTTCATTATCTGGACAATCACTATCGGATTCGCAATTGGTTTCAGGTGTACATTTTTCAATGGCATCACTCCAAAATTTCCCACAGAATTCTTGACCGTTTGTTAGTGATATCCATAATATATATATTGTAATCTGTCGGCAATAAAATGACTTACGATTGTTCCTAGCATCACTTTGACCAATTGGAGCCTGTGTATTTGGAGAGAAGCTGGGACTAGTTGTCGGACTAATACTTGGCTGTAAATCGTCATCATAATAACATGGAGTGTCTCCAAAGCACTTTAAAATTCCAGGACAATCCGTGTCTTCACCTAAGCACCACGTCCCGCACGTAGCGGAGGCATCTGCCCAGTCCCTACCGCAATAATTGCTGCGCCTTACATCATTTTCATCTAATTTTATTTTTGCTTTTGGTTTGTCTCCTTCTCCTTCTTCTTTGGATGTTCCGGTTAATACCTCCTTCCAATCAGAACCCAACTCGGCAGCCACTAGATCTTGAACGTGACACTGCGTCTCATAACAATTTGTGAAGTCCTTGCAACTATTCTCGTCGTGACCACAGAATGTATCAAGTGCACAGTTCTCCATGGCATTGCCTGGAATATATATTATTACATATTACAGCATGTCAAAAATGAAATCGGAAGGGTTAGCTCAAGGAGTATTCGCAAAGAATGAAGGCTAAAACAGGTATGAGTAAACACAATATCAAGTTCCTACCCCACCAAGTACCGCAAAATTTTAGATTCTGCTTATCTTCGCGAGAAAAGTCCAATAAGAACGACAGATTGGCCAGGGCCGCCTTTTGGCCGTGACCTTTACTGGCATCACACTGCGTATCGGCGTAACAGATTGTGCCGGGGACGAGAGTGCATTCTTCGTCAGAGCCGGTGGGGCAATGTTGTCGATCATCGCAGTTGCTGGACGCATCGGCCCACGATGTGCCGCAAAAATTGTTGTCGGATGCAAGTGCAGTGTATATGAAGAGGAAAGGAATTAGGCTTGGTATGGATCGCATCGGTGCTTCTTTCTACAGTCTTCGGCTAGCTGTCTGTCATGCGCAGGATCTCACGGGCAGGTCTGAATAGTAATCATGTTTCATGTTGAGGTCTGTTGTTGCTGTAGGCTTCTGCTGTCTGTGTCCGTGTCCTGTGAGCTGTGAGCTGTGAGCTGTGGTGTTCTGTGTTGTCTGTTTTGGTTGGCGGTTGGGGGGCGCGGCGGGCGGGGGGCTGTTCAAATAATAAAACAAAAGCGTTCGGGACAGCTTCATTTTTCATTTTTGTGCCAGTTCATTATTTCCACATCAAGCCGAACTAAACAAGTAACCCACAATAGCCCCAGAATACAACGATAGAATCCATAAGACTCGTATGATGATGCTTTCCAAGTACAGTCAGTGTAAATAGACAACATTTCGTTTCAATATACATCTTCAAACAAAATGAGAAGATATCTTCCACTCCTTCCACTCCTGGTCATGCATACGATGGCTGTCATCGTAGCTGGCCAAGACTTTATAGATGTGAACAATGTCAATCTTGCCGAGAATGATGCACGTCGTCATAATTACTGCGGCACCAGGTAAGTTAGTCGATAAATATATATTTATTTTTGAAACTTTTGGTACATGAACATGTAGATATTATGCGTTGGCGTTAACAGTCGATTACATGTCTCACTTCTGGCATCTAACTACAGTTTTTGGTTGTCGTGACGTTTTGCTCCTGTCAGCTTTTGGGATGCCATTGATAAATGCGGGACGTGGTGTCCAAACGACGGTGAGTAAATGCGTAAACAAATTGTCTGGACAGCATAAGTAATAATGATATGGATTAAATCTTTTAACAACAAGTCTATCATATTCCTTACAATCTCAGACGACAGTGAATGTACCAATGGCGAGAAGTGTTACGGGGACACGCTTTGTACGTACACGGCAGATTTAGATGCAACATTGCCTCCCATAGCAGCCGCCGTGTCGTCAGAGAGTCCAACACTACGGCCTTCACTAGGCGCTGTTGAAACAGAGCAACCATCACAAAGATTTTCTCAACTACCATCCTATCAGCCTTCTTCTCTCGTTTCCGAGGAAGTGGAAGAAGATCAAGACTTGTCAGATACGGCAGAAGAAGACAATTCAGAGGATTGGTCTCAGTTAGTTGTGGATGATGAGGAAGAAGACTGGTCTCAGTTAGTTTTAGATGGTGAGGGAGAAGACTGGTCTCAGTTAGTTGTAGATGGTGAGGAAGAAGACTGGACACAAGTTGAAGAAACGGTACAAAATCTGTGGTGTGGAACGTCTCAATTCGACGCCATTAGGAATTGCGGAGCTGGTATAAAATGTGATAGCGGAATATGTCCTGGCACTTTGAAGTGCTTTGCAGTTCCTGGCTCGTGTGGTGATAGCAGTGGTAATGACACCGATGAAACAGAAGATGGAGCAAACACCGTGACTACATCTACATCGGTGTCAACGGTTGATCCTGATAAAGCGGAGAGCTTACCAGACTTTGACAATGAAGACTCTACGGCGCCAGTGGCAACAGGAGATGCAACAACTAACTCTCCGTCTACACCAGCAACCCAACTCATTGAAGAGGAAAATGACACTCAAGAAAGTACCTCACCTCCAACTCGTGCACCAGCAGAAACACCCCCAGATTCAATCACCAGTCCTTCATTTCTTGTACCAGAACTGCCAGCTGAAGATATCTCTGACACCTTGTTCTGTGGATACACTTTGGAAGATGCATCAACTTCATGTCATAAGAGATGCCGAAATGGTTCTCCAGGGGAATGGTGCGTCGTTTTAATTGTTTCGTATACTTGCTTGATATGTAGTCACTCGCCATTGTACTGATGATAGTAGACAATATGAATTTTTGTAGTCCGGCTGGAGAGACGTGTTTTCGTGGTGTGAACTGCAATAGTGAGAATCCTCGTCCACCTCCAACGAGCAAGCCAACGCTGACACCTACACCAGACCCCACACGTTTTCGGGCACTTAGTGGTCGCTGCGCAGCTAGTTATGGAGAGCTGGTGAATAAGTGTTGGTCGGCAATGGAATGCAACAATACTAATATATGTCCACAAAATGAAACGTGTTTCGAGGATGTTGATTGTGCAACAACGAGCTATTCAGTTACTGCGAGCCCAACCATTTCAACTGCATTAGCATCAACACAAAACTATTGCGTCGAAGATGAAAGCAAATTGCAATCTGATTGTGGTATCGCACCCACTTGCAATGACGGAGACCCACCCTGCCCGCTAGGAACAATTTGCTTTGGAGATCATCTTTGCGAGATAGAAAAGCCAACATTGGCACCATCTAGAACACAAAGCCCTACTTCCAGTCCGTCATCAGGAGGAGCAATTTATGTTCCTAGTGAACCATTACTCCTTTGTGCCTCTACTCTCAATGACTTGGAAGAATCGTGTGCATCTGCTCAAAGCTGCAATGATGGACCATGTCCAACTGGTCTTTTTTGCTTTCCCTACAATTGCGAATCAGTGACTGAAGAAGTATCCAAAAGTAAATTCTGCGCACGCGATGTAGCTGAACTAAAAGAATCATGTGGTATCTTGGAAGAGTGTGGCGATGGACTTTCTTCTTGTCCCGGAGATTATATTTGTATGGAATACGATTGTCAACAAAACATAGAGCTATGTCCTCTTAATTTTGATGGATGGCATTCTAGTCGAGAATGTCTAGAGTACTATTATTGCGAACATGGAATAGCGGGACCTATAAAAAATTGTCCCCCAGGTCTAAAGTTTGATAAGACGAGAGGACATTGCACTGATGGAAAATTAAATGAATATTGCTATGGTGGGTCTCCCCCGCCATCAACACTAAAACCAACGGGTCCTCCACTGAAGAACTTTTGCCCAAATAATAATGTTGATGGCTGGCATGCTTCATCGAACTGCAAAGAGTATTACAAATGCGAAAATGGGGAAGCAGGCGCAATCCAGGTTTGTGGTGGTGGGCTGAAATTTGATAAGGTTCGCAATCGATGTAAGCCTGAAGAGTCTATCAATAACTTCTGCTATGGTCCTGCAATGTCAGATGAAGAGTCGCAAGAAGTTCTAATGAGCTCCACACCAACACCCACACCTAAACCACTTGAAGGGGAGTATGGATCATGCTCAAATGGTTATACGGGTTGGCAAGGTGAGGTATTAAAATTGATTCTAGAGTTTGCTCTAACACTTACTCACTCTCGGCCTACACTTTGTAGCTAACCCTAACTGCTCGCAATACTTTTGGTGTGATGACGGCATCATGGGGAGCCAATACGATTGTGGTGAAGGGCTACTTTTCGATTCTGTGGACAAAATTTGCACTTTTGCTGATGAAGTCCAATGCACAGACGGAAGCACTGTGGCTGGGGTGTCATCTTCATCGGCTGCACAAAATATTCCAGCACCAACAGCAGCAATGACGAATTTTCCGAGTAAAAAAAATATTGCTAGTACCTCTTTTCCAACAATGGCCAACGACAAAGTTTGGTCAGAAACCAGCAGTCCGACAAAATTCCCAGACACACCTGCGGATCCTCCTTGGCTTAGTCTTACAAGGAAGGATGAGAGCAGTGCCTATTCAGGGATGAGTATTCTTCACTCATTTCTTCATATCACCCTAAGCATATATTTCTTATACACACATTGGTAAGACAAGGCGGAACAAACCAATTCCTTGTTAAATGCTACTGTTTTTTCTCTATGAAATCACAACAAAATTAGAAATTAGGCACATGTTATTACTTCTTTTGTATCTAAGAACGACTTAATCTATCTTATAGACTTTGATTTTGTGCATATCACGATGTGTAATAATTATTCATGTATCATTGGCTGTTAAAAGAATGCAACGGTGCAGTTTTTTTTTCAATGCTTTCCAGAAACTTCTTGACTTAAATCTCAGAGTTCAACTTACAAGTCTCAGCAAGTCTACCTAAATTTCATGCCAAGACAAGTCAAAATCTGAAAAACATGACCTGTTTAAGTCTCCAAGTCTGCAGTACTAGTATATATTACTATACATATGAGCGGGATAATAAGGTTTAGAAAAAGTTTTTCCTTCTGTTTGTCTTATTGTCACAAGTTCACTGAAGTCAGCTGTGAGTATTGTAGATCTGGACTTGTTATCAAACTATAGGCAAATTCAGAATGTGTCCGTTTATTTCAAGTGGGTGGTGAGTGAATATCTAAAGAGAGGCAAAAAAGGAGTGTAGAAGAAGGAAAAATTGAAGCAAGTGGTAGAAGTGGCCTGACGTCTTCGGCGGCAACTCGCCAATCAAACTCATTCATGAATCATTGTTAAATTCGTAATATTAACAAAAAAAACTCTAAACATTATTTACTCGAGCACTACTAGTGTGAAGCCGATGACCCTTGCCAAAATCATACTCAGGCGCCGAAGTCAATTCAGGTCCCTTCTATAGGTTATTCTAGAGCAAATAATTGGCGCAATAGAGTAATATATCAGTGATTTGGAAGGGCAGTTGTAACAAGAAAGGTTTAGAGAGATTTTGAGCTAGTAGACTCCCAAACCATAAATGTTTCCTGTTGCTAATTTGTTATTTGAAAAGGGTGACTTTTTTCACCCCTTTTTTGTACTAATTCCTATGTAATGTCCCTTGATTCAAATAAATGAATGAGAGGATTAATAATTAGGATAGCCCTAATATCGAGCGCGACAAATCCATTGATGCCAGAAAGATCTGGGTCCATTGGATCTTTCTAAGAAGGAAATTTGAATTACCTGTTTCTCTCTCGCATTGATATAGCGTTCTGGAGGTCACACTGAGATCGGCACGTGCATAGGAATCATACCAGAACCTTACTTCGTCCCTTTCAAAATGGTTGGGAAATGTAGCAGAAGATACACAAAAGAAATTAATACTCATTAATCACTGCTAAATACATGTATTTCTCCTCTTACTCAAAATTTGTTAGTGCAAGACCTACCTTATTTCATATTCAAAAATCTCAGCTATCTAACTACTCAAGAATATATACGAAACATTTTGTGTATTTCACTGTTGGGTGTGAATAGATATATTCATGCGTGATTATGTATATTCAGATTAATTTATTCCATGATTTTTTTGTGACACACACATCAAAATGCCATAAACACAGAACATACAACATAGAAATACTATGATGCTGAAAGTCGAAATCCGTACTATTCCTACGTAAATGAAAAAAGAATAATTGGTTCCAACTGTAGCAATTTTTGCCACCGAACAAGGAACAAAACGAACAAGCAAACTTGGCAATTGTGGTCCCTTCAATAGATACCTCAACTCTACATACCTCAACTCTACTTGTGCAAGATCCAGTCGTTGGAAAAAATTCCGGCCAGGTTAAACAGTTTTAAAATTAGCTTTGGCTGGCAGGACCGGAATTGTTCCTGAACCGGAATTGTTCCTGAACCGGAATTTTTCAGACGACTGGAGATCTAGTGAGTTTATAGATGCCTTCTCAACATGAATTTGTCTCGGCAGCGGGATCACGTTGACTGAAGATGCACTGAAGAAATCCTTCTCTTCTAGAGGGGATAGATGGTGACAAGTACTCGACCCATTCTAGTCTTTGTACAATTTTTTGTCAGATTTTGTATAATCAAGAGGCAGTTGTACTGTAGTTTCATTGTAGCTAGTAACTTGTAAGAACCAAAACACAATCATTTGATTTTGATCCCTTTCTTTTTTTACCTCAAAAAATATGTTTGAAATGGTATTACCAAGATAATTTGTTATGTTACTAACAGCTTCAGCAAAATTCAATTTTGGTAGTTGGGTGCTCCAGTAATACTCAGAAGGCTGACGGCCCTTTGAAATTTTTTAAATAATTCCAGTGACAATAAGCAATAAGAAGTTCTATCTGTTTGCATTGGTCTTGGTCTTTATATTCACTAGCCTCCGCTGCGCTCCGGCTAGCCCTTCGGGATCCCATAATAATAGCGTAATCATACAGGGGTATCNACACACACACACACACACACACACACACACACACACACACACACACACACACACACAGACGGACATGACAATGCTCTGTTAATAATATAGATACATAACAAGGAGGGCACGGGTGCCCTGGCAGATAATGGGTTCCTCATGAGACCTACCGGTAAATGGCGGGTACCAAGCGGGGTTCGGGCGAGGGAATTAATAGAATTGGAAGGGAGTCAGAATGGTGTTGGAAGAGTGACGGAATGGCGTTGGAAGAGAGACGGAATCTTACAATACAATGTGATAGCTCTTACACACCGCAATAGTAAATTCACTTCTCCTCTCTCTCCGGCAATATAATACCGATTGCTTGTGCTACCAGTCAATAATATTTTGTCCCGTTAGTATTACTTTGTCCCGTTAACTGAATAAGTACTATTCCTATGTAGAACGATGGAAAGACTGTCCCTTGATTTTAACAAAAATTGGGAGTATTATTTTGTCCCGTTACTTAGACGACCAATTGCAATGAATTCTTATTGGTTTCTGGCTGTGGCGACCTGGATTTAAGCTCTCAAGAAGGTCTTCTAGAACTAGAAAGTTGTTAAGTATGGTTTTTGCTGTGAATGTAAGTTGTCTTGCTGTCGCAACACCTGAAACTGTTAAGGGACATTTTAACGGGACAAAATAATTATTGACTGG
>JALLPH010001370.1:0-10524 GCA_036939855.1 Cyclotella choctawhatcheeana
TGCCCCTCCAAGATCCTGCAACTTCACTTTGGCGTGAAATGGCCGGATCATGTAGATGCCGCGACGGTGGTTGAGTCGATTGACTTATGAGCAGCACCGAGCAACGTGATGGCTGACAATGGTCGATAGGTAGGCTTGTGGACTTAGTCGGCGAGATTTTAGGCAAATGTAGGCAACCGCCAACTATGTAGGCAATGTCGGCGTCTTAACACCACTATTTGGGGTATCGCATGAAGTCGTATGTGTCGTATTGTTAATTATATCACACATTGTGTGACGTCAACCGCGAGATCCCGAAAACCAGGCACATTTCGGCACGCCTACACACCGACAAAGTCCACAAGCATGTGGATAGGGGTGTTGAGAGGACCTCTGCGAAGTTTGGGTCCCTAGAAGATGTCCTTGTTGGCAGAGCATCGGAGTACATCTCCAAAAAAATGGGGCCTCCGCCTAACTAAGGGTTAACATTCCAAAGAAAGGCCAGTATCTTTTCTCATATCTTTTTTACACTGAAACAAAACACAGGATGACAGGGCAGAGCTCTACCATATCTGTTATGAAAGACTGAAAGGTACTACCATACAACATAGATACAAGCACAACACCAGTCACCTGTCACAACTCATAACCACCACACCCACGCAATGACAGATGACAGCAGACCATCAAACCTGTTTTCATGATCAAACCAAAACACAACACTGCTCATGACGATGGATTATTTTTGGATCTTTCTTTTATTACTCCTCCATTTTCAATCTGCTACAGCATTCCAGCACAGCGAGGTTGCCTTATTCCGTGCAGATAGGAGATTCAATTCAAAGTGCGGCACTTTGAATAGAAATAAAGGTGCATCTTCTATCAAACATCCTAATCCTACACATCGATCGTCGTTAGATTTAGCGTCGCCCTTCGTCGATCCATTGTTGCGAATACCTCTTCCTAATGCACCAGCACTGGTCTCAATAACAATCACATACGTATCTCTGTTATTACTATATGATAGACCACGTGGCAGCCTCCCCTTGCGTGATGCGCTCTCAATAGCACAAAGTCAAGTACCCAATGCAGGATTGGGATTATTTGTAAATAGAAATTTGCCGAGCGGTACAGTACTTGGCACATACCCAGGAGTACTACGCAGACAAGACGATTTCTACGAAGTCAAGTGTCGCCAATATCCTAAGGCAGTATATTATTCGTGGCGTCTGAATGACTCTGGCTGTGTGCTTGATCCTACAGATTCCAAGGGAGAGATTCAATCATATTGCTATGGGGGGTCAGGCGTTATATCCGAACGCGTGTTTTCATCGATTCTTAGATTTTGTTCCAAACCAACAGATTTGACACGAATAAATGAACCTCCGGTGGGATATGGCGGATGCAATGTTATCGCAAGAGAAGAAAATAACGGAGTCCGGTTTGAATTGTGTAAGATTTGTTATTACCCAATGTGTACGTGTATTTTCTGCTCTAATCAACACGCACCTAATCATATTATTTTTTCAAGAGTAGGTAGAAACGTGGAGGTCGGTGAAGAGCTCTTTATGGATTATGGTTTGAATTACGATAGATCAGGATATGGTCAATAGAAATGAAATGCTGTTGATTGAAGCAGGTATTCACATTGGAATTATTCGAGGTTGGAAAATTAATTGCATCGAAAGGTTGATATGATTCCACCGACTGCTGGAGAAAGTCTTCAGTATCACTGATGACAACAGGGGACAAATTGGGTCGCGTCGATGATAGCAGCTAATGTGATGGCAGTCCTTTCCACTATCAGGACATGCATTTCGTTACATCAGCCCAGACTTGTACGCAACAACTAATAATCTTCATGAAATAGAATTACGGTTTGGATCAATACGTTTTACCTACAGGTAGGTTAGATTATTCTATTGCGCTACCATACAATTCCAAACGCAAGAAAAAGAGAACCAAACTTTTTCTTTGCTCGTTCTTGCCGTCAGATTCGTTGTAGTTAACTCGACGATTGTGATCTACGGGAGATGCTACACTAAAATTGACTCTTTGGTGATAAGGAATGATATAAATGAGTATGTGTGCCACTACTATTATACAAGAAAGAGACGCTAGCGCCTTGTATTGTATGGTAGTATTCAGAGCCAGAGTTCAAGCTGCCAAGACATATCATTATGAGAGCATGATTTCATGTCAAACTGATCTAACATCCTTTGAGGCTGTGGAACAGAATCTTCAACTGGCGTGCTTCCCCTGCAACTATTTCGAGTGAACCATTGCAGTGGATTTCAATTTCAGAAAGAAAGTCTATCAAGTCACATGTGACATCATTCTCAATCACGATCATCAATTTGGAAATCTTAGTGGCTAAACTGAGCAAGCATCTCTTGATAAAATCCCATACATCATGGGAACACAAAAATCCAGGCGGCAGACTCTTGCAAATGCATCTGATTCCAAATTCATAGTTGCCTTTCTCGCAATATAATGTGCCAATGACCAGATTGACGAGGCATGAATGATATGATGTTTTGGCATCGTCATTGATTTGGAAAGACGAATCCTTATCTTCATCGTTCTCGACAGCTTTGAGAATTATCTCCGCGGACTCGTTTCTTCCAGCCATGATGTACGCCACGCATAAGTTGGCAACAGCTACAGCAGGAGCCTTCAAAAGTTTCCCCTCTTCAGCCCATTGGTTTATTACGTGTTCATAGTAGGGGATGGACTCTTCGAGCTTGTCATTGCCCTGGGCAAAAAGCGCATGACCTAGATTCAGATTCCAATCGTTATCAGCTGCGCAGTAATCTGAATGTTCAAGAAGCAGCTGTTCCGTCTTGGAATATTCTTTCATATCCCACAGGAGTTTGGCTTGTAACATTAGGATTGGAATAAAGGTCTTCAGGAGCATATTCATTTCCTGCTTTGCTTCGGCCAGAGTTGATGCGAGGATTCGTGCAGTCGTGGTTGGTCGTATAGATGTGGTGGACGGTCGAGCCGCTGAAGAGGATTTTGTGGCGGCTTGTGCGGCCTTTAGCTTTGGGACCATTTGATCTATAAGTCTTTCCAAAATTTCAAAGGCATCGTCAGGGCAAGAGAGTGAGACTATCGATGCTTGAATATAAGTGAACAAGTCAGACGGAAACACTTCTCTTGCGACTTGTTTGTTGGCTTCGAATACTTCCAATGCCAAAGTATCCTCACTGTGTTTGATACACAAAAGTAGGAGATTTCCTAGGGTTTCGGCAGGAAATGACTCATCGCAAAGTAGCTCTCCGAGTCGTTCAATTCCACTGGAGGGATCCAAATCTATGTTGCTCGTGATTTTGTTATGAAGTGCAATCGCATCAAGGTTGTTAGACGCATGTGTCAACTCGTGCTCCCAGTCCTTTTCCAAGGATGCTAAAGCCTCTCCGAAAGCCTTGCTCTCCTTCATTTCGTGGCAAATGACTGCCTTCAAGTTGACAGCCTCTACAAAGAATGATTCCGTATTAGCCCGGTCAATCAATTCGTTCACGCCTTCCATTGCCTCTTCATTATCTCCCATTTGATATTGACACAACGCCACATAGTATGATAACATGGGTCCCATCATTAACTTGGCAATCTTGAACTTGTCAAGAGCGTTTGCGAATTTCTTTTCGTTATAATCAACCTGAGCCATTGCAATGATCGTTGCAGGATCATTCTCGTCGCACTTGGAGAGCGTCTTGCGACAAGCATTCATCAAACCAAGCTCCATCGACGTGTATGAATGCAAAATACGCAAGCGTTGAAGATTTTGTGATGAGACGGATGTTGATAACGCCTGAAACTGACGATAAGCGTCCTGGTGTGCCCCAGACATGGTGAGTGACTGTACATGAAGCACTTGGTATTCCTCCTCGTTGGGACACAGAACCGTCAATTTTTCGTAAAATTCAGCTGCGCCATGGAATTCCTCCTCGTTGTAGCAAAGATATGCCAGTAGTGATAACCAAGCGTTCTTGGATTCGACACTCGCATCTTCATTCTGAATTCTTTTATTACTCCTCCATTTTCAATCTGCTACAGCATTCCAGCACAGCGAGGTTGCCTTATTCCGTGCAGATAGGAGATTCAATTCAAAGTGCGGCACTTTGAATAGAAATAAAGGTGCATCTTCTATCAAACATCCTAATCCTACACATCGATCGTCGTTAGATTTAGCGTCGCCCTTCGTCGATCCATTGTTGCGAATACCTCTTCCTAATGCACCAGCACTGGTCTCAATAACAATCACATACGTATCTCTGTTATTACTATATGATAGACCACGTGGCAGCCTCCCCTTGCGTGATGCGCTCTCAATAGCACAAAGTCAAGTACCCAATGCAGGATTGGGATTATTTGTAAATAGAAATTTGCCGAGCGGTACAGTACTTGGCACATACCCAGGAGTACTACGCAGACAAGACGATTTCTACGAAGTCAAGTGTCGCCAATATCCTAAGGCAGTATATTATTCGTGGCGTCTGAATGACTCTGGCTGTGTGCTTGATCCTACAGATTCCAAGGGAGAGATTCAATCATATTGCTATGGGGGGTCAGGCGTTATATCCGAACGCGTGTTTTCATCGATTCTTAGATTTTGTTCCAAACCAACAGATTTGACACGAATAAATGAACCTCCGGTGGGATATGGCGGATGCAATGTTATCGCAAGAGAAGAAAATAACGGAGTCCGGTTTGAATTGTGTAAGATTTGTTATTACCCAATGTGTACGTGTATTTTCTGCTCTAATCAACACGCACCTAATCATATTATTTTTTCAAGAGTAGGTAGAAACGTGGAGGTCGGTGAAGAGCTCTTTATGGATTATGGTTTGAATTACGATAGATCAGGATATGGTCAATAGAAATGAAATGCTGTTGATTGAAGCAGGTATTCACATTGGAATTATTCGAGGTTGGAAAATTAATTGCATCGAAAGGTTGATATGATTCCACCGACTGCTGGAGAAAGTCTTCAGTATCACTGATGACAACAGGGGACAAATTGGGTCGCGTCGATGATAGCAGCTAATGTGATGGCAGTCCTTTCCACTATCAGGACATGCATTTCGTTACATCAGCCCAGACTTGTACGCAACAACTAATAATCTTCATGAAATAGAATTACGGTTTGGATCAATACGTTTTACCTACAGGTAGGTTAGATTATTCTATTGCGCTACCATACAATTCCAAACGCAAGAAAAAGAGAACCAAACTTTTTCTTTGCTCGTTCTTGCCGTCAGATTCGTTGTAGTTAACTCGACGATTGTGATCTACGGGAGATGCTACACTAAAATTGACTCTTTGGTGATAAGGAATGATATAAATGAGTATGTGTGCCACTACTATTATACAAGAAAGAGACGCTAGCGCCTTGTATTGTATGGTAGTATTCAGAGCCAGAGTTCAAGCTGCCAAGACATATCATTATGAGAGCATGATTTCATGTCAAACTGATCTAACATCCTTTGAGGCTGTGGAACAGAATCTTCAACTGGCGTGCTTCCCCTGCAACTATTTCGAGTGAACCATTGCAGTGGATTTCAATTTCAGAAAGAAAGTCTATCAAGTCACATGTGACATCATTCTCAATCACGATCATCAATTTGGAAATCTTAGTGGCTAAACTGAGCAAGCATCTCTTGATAAAATCCCATACATCATGGGAACACAAAAATCCAGGCGGCAGACTCTTGCAAATGCATCTGATTCCAAATTCATAGTTGCCTTTCTCGCAATATAATGTGCCAATGACCAGATTGACGAGGCATGAATGATATGATGTTTTGGCATCGTCATTGATTTGGAAAGACGAATCCTTATCTTCATCGTTCTCGACAGCTTTGAGAATTATCTCCGCGGACTCGTTTCTTCCAGCCATGATGTACGCCACGCATAAGTTGGCAACAGCTACAGCAGGAGCCTTCAAAAGTTTCCCCTCTTCAGCCCATTGGTTTATTACGTGTTCATAGTAGGGGATGGACTCTTCGAGCTTGTCATTGCCCTGGGCAAAAAGCGCATGACCTAGATTCAGATTCCAATCGTTATCAGCTGCGCAGTAATCTGAATGTTCAAGAAGCAGCTGTTCCGTCTTGGAATATTCTTTCATATCCCACAGGAGTTTGGCTTGTAACATTAGGATTGGAATAAAGGTCTTCAGGAGCATATTCATTTCCTGCTTTGCTTCGGCCAGAGTTGATGCGAGGATTCGTGCAGTCGTGGTTGGTCGTATAGATGTGGTGGACGGTCGAGCCGCTGAAGAGGATTTTGTGGCGGCTTGTGCGGCCTTTAGCTTTGGGACCATTTGATCTATAAGTCTTTCCAAAATTTCAAAGGCATCGTCAGGGCAAGAGAGTGAGACTATCGATGCTTGAATATAAGTGAACAAGTCAGACGGAAACACTTCTCTTGCGACTTGTTTGTTGGCTTCGAATACTTCCAATGCCAAAGTATCCTCACTGTGTTTGATACACAAAAGTAGGAGATTTCCTAGGGTTTCGGCAGGAAATGACTCATCGCAAAGTAGCTCTCCGAGTCGTTCAATTCCACTGGAGGGATCCAAATCTATGTTGCTCGTGATTTTGTTATGAAGTGCAATCGCATCAAGGTTGTTAGACGCATGTGTCAACTCGTGCTCCCAGTCCTTTTCCAAGGATGCTAAAGCCTCTCCGAAAGCCTTGCTCTCCTTCATTTCGTGGCAAATGACTGCCTTCAAGTTGACAGCCTCTACAAAGAATGATTCCGTATTAGCCCGGTCAATCAATTCGTTCACGCCTTCCATTGCCTCTTCATTATCTCCCATTTGATATTGACACAACGCCACATAGTATGATAACATGGGTCCCATCATTAACTTGGCAATCTTGAACTTGTCAAGAGCGTTTGCGAATTTCTTTTCGTTATAATCAACCTGAGCCATTGCAATGATCGTTGCAGGATCATTCTCGTCGCACTTGGAGAGCGTCTTGCGACAAGCATTCATCAAACCAAGCTCCATCGACGTGTATGAATGCAAAATACGCAAGCGTTGAAGATTTTGTGATGAGACGGATGTTGATAACGCCTGAAACTGACGATAAGCGTCCTGGTGTGCCCCAGACATGGTGAGTGACTGTACATGAAGCACTTGGTATTCCTCCTCGTTGGGACACAGAACCGTCAATTTTTCGTAAAATTCAGCTGCGCCATGGAATTCCTCCTCGTTGTAGCAAAGATATGCCAGTAGTGATAACCAAGCGTTCTTGGATTCGACACTCGCATCCTCATTCCGAAATTGAATCAAGATTTCCCTTGCCTTTCCAAACTCACCGTCGCATATTAGAGAATAGACTTGAGATGTGATGCTCTCATTGTTAAATGACAGCATTTCACAGTGCTCCCTCAGCAAACACGGGTAACAATGTGTCCGTCCACGTGCGAGATTAAGTTGATTTGTTGATCCACTCTTAAATCGGTATGTTGTAAGCCCAATGCACTCAACTTGAGCACCACAAGTTTAGCTCTTTCTGGACGTTGCCCTGTCGCCTCAGCCGCTCCAAGTCCAAGTTTATTTTTAAATTTTTAAATGGAAAATGATGCCAGCTACCTTCAAACACCACCGTCGTCCCCAAAGAAGCTGTTTAGAGTGGGTTGTATTTATTCACACGATAAGTTAATAGAGTCTCTGTGTTTTAGTTCATAGATTATAGTCAATCTACCAGAGATAGCATCCTATTCAAACTTCAACCTAGAGCGACGAAACACAACACTAAAACTTGTGTCTTAATTGATAGATTCAAAAACTCTTCCGTGCTATTGAGTAACTCCTCTTCCTTGTCGTTGAGGCAAGCGTAAGATATGTATGTCGAGATTTGGTCGAGATATGGGTGCAATTGGCGCAGCTATAGCTGTCTCCTCAATCTTCTGTTTCTTTGCTCTAGGCTCATTGAGGCCTTCCTCATTGAGGTCTTCATGTCATGTGTGTGAGAAGTGTAGTAATGTAGGGGCATGAGTTATTTATTGATTATCTACAGTGAAAGATCCTCTTTTCTTATGGATCCAATCCATAGTATGCTTCACAGAGGTAGATCTTGCCGTCATATTTTTTGTCTTCTCATTTCTTATTATGAAACCGACATATACCATATGCTCTTACAGCTTTGTCGCAACCTTCAACAGAGCAAAGCCGTGTTCCTTGAGCACTCTGGTGGCCGGTCTCTTGGGCACTTTGGCTATCGTACGTGATAAATCTTTTGTATAAGAAAGCCTCAAAAGCAAGTATGGATAAGAGGTCTAAGAAGAAAAGAGAAGAAGCCTTGAAAGAATTTAATATGGACATCGTCTTGGTTTGTGGGTATTCTGGTAAAAAATTTGTAAAAGCAGTGCCAGAGTGTTACGAAAAGAGTGGAAGAAAGAAGATTATTACGTGTCACTGTCAAGAAAAGAAAAGTCATACAAATTGGACAGTTGAAGGACAATCACCAGACATAGGCTGGAGAAAAAAGAATGGAGAATGGGGAACGTATACGAGGAAGAAATTGAAGAAGAACCACAAATGGTAAATCTTAGTACATAGACATTTTATACACACTGCAAACTCTGTCATACGTAAACCATAATATTATGTTATTCATGTACCTAAACTAATAATGTATCAATCAAGAAAAATGCTCAAAAAGTCGAGGAACAACAAAAACAGACAGCAAGAGCCTTCAAACACCGCCGTCACCCCCCAATAAACAACCACCCATGGATGACAACGAACCCAATGACGACAGTGGTGACGACAGTGGTGACGGCAGCGATGAATCTGTATCGACCTTTGATAGCAATGGTAATGCGTCATTATTGCTGGCAAGACGTTCTCTCTTCCTGATCAAGCAACGCAAAACTTACTTCGGCGCAGATTTGAGTTTTGAAGCGGGCCACATTTGCAGCCACAAGGCTAGAGTTGCAAGAGAAGACAACGGACTGACAAAGCATGGACGCTTCTTGACTCAAATGAAGAAGGTCATCAAGCGGATGAAACGGAGCAGACTCCTCTATCTCTTCAGCGGCAAATGCCAGGTTCCTGAAAGTCGAGGTGGTTATTCTCTTGAAGACTCATCAGATGAAGATGAGCCCGAGTCTGATCCGAATGATTCTAAACTAGCATTTGAATTCATCACTCAAGGGCTGCCCGTTGAGGACATTTTTCCATTCAATGTTCGCGACATTTGCGAGTTGGCTGCTGGACTGTGGGGACTCTGTAAGAACTGCAGTACACGGGAAGAATGTATGTTGATTGCTGATTGTCTCAATATCCTTAGTAGCTTAGCCAAGTTGATGGGCGCACGAATCTCCCTCTTCAACATTGGTGGGTCTTCTCCTGCTCTAGTTTACAGCAATATTGACAGATCTCTATTTGAAATGTCATTGCTGTCCATCCTCATCTATCAAATCTTATGAAACACCGACGCGTGTCATTCCCAAAAGGCGACGAGTCCCAAATAGAGACTGTCCGGAGTTCGTTGGTACCCTTGCTTGACGCCATTGGATTGAGACACTTGTTTTAAGATGGTTAGAGATACCAGTCATCTTCACAATGACAATGACAAGGAACACGAATTAGCCAAACAGAGGGCGCTTGAGTGTTATAGAGATGGGATTGGGATATTCCCAACCAAACAAGAAAGGAATGCCAATCTTCTTCTTGATATTGAGTTGAAGTGTGGGCGTGAACTCTACAGGGGCTTGCCAACGAGAATCAAAAAGTATATTTCTTCAGGCCAACTACCAACTGAAGAAGAATGGAGCGATGTCTGGCTCAGAATGGTCTATGAGAGGGAATGGCAGAAGGTGGAGGAACGACGCCGACAAGAGGAGGAAGAACGCCGCGACAAGGAAGCCAAAGCAGAGGAACTCCGCGAGAAGTTGAAAGGCTAGCCAAAGCAGAGAAACGACAGGAGGAACAACGCCGTGTCAAGAAAGCTAAAGGTCCCCAACCAATTTTGCATTGATGTCAGTAATGCAGTCAAGCAGCCCTTGATACACAGAAAAGACAATGAGACAACATCCAAGTATAAGGGTAAGTGAAGTGTGCCATTTTTTACTATATTAATCGATAAAAGACTTATAGTAAAATGCTTCTAAATCTAAAGACGTAAGCACATATGTGTTAATATCAAATATCAATACTTATTTGTTTTAGTTGATTGCTGAAATTGAAATTAAAAACGAGTGCTGTTTCACCAGGCAATTACCTGGTAATTCCCCGGTAATGGGTAATTTTGCAGATTTGGCCAGGGGTAAGGTAATGTGCTTTTACCTGGGTAACCCTAACCCTCATATATTTGTTGAAAAATTTATACTGTTTCAATTTGCCGATTAACTCTTGACTAAATGTTAAACTGCACAATCTACCATTTGATATCAAGTTATCAGATTCCTGCTTGTCAAAAAGTCTACTTTTTCATAGATGCAACAACTTCTGTCGTAATTCTTGTCATCATCAAGGGACGGACACAAGAAGAGTCCCAAACCGCATCTTCATGGGGTCACGGGGTC
>JALLPH010001371.1:0-10520 GCA_036939855.1 Cyclotella choctawhatcheeana
TTCACACGCTGAAAAATAAAATTCTCATCTTGTTGATTTTTGAAACTAATATGATAATATGCAAAATGCAAATGAGACTAAATGAGGAAAGAGGAAAAAGAGATGTAGGCAGGATTAATAAATAGTAGACAACAATGTCGTTTTTGAGCAAATACCAAGAACATATCCAGTATATTGAGCATCAGGACCTACTAAAATATTAAGCCTTCGCGTGTTTGCCTCTTCCTCCTGCTTCTCGTCTCATTCTCGAAGCTAAGAAAAGCACAAAAAATGCAGACCAACCAGACGAGTTAAAGTTAGGTAGAAGCAGGCAGAGAGGCTGAATAACGGCGTAAAAGCTGTGTTTAGAAATCTCTGACAGCGTTGTGAAACGAAACAAGTCAAGCGTGAAGGAGTCAAGCCAACAAAACCATCGTAACTCATCTCAGATTGTAGCGTGTACTATGCAACATCATGTCTCCATCTGTAAACATTAAACATTTTTATTGCATATACATCGGGATATGCAATACTGATTACTTTCGACCATCACAAGATAAATTATGGAGAGAAGATGATGCAAATGATCACAACTTAACATCGCCGGCTGCCTGGGATGTTTCTATAAATCGTGTGCTAATGCTAAGAGGAGGAGAAATATTTGAAGGGTTGCCGAATCAGGGTAAAAGAAAATCTACAGTTACTCAAACTGCGAAGCTAGTAGGTGACATGGCTCTCGATAACCACAATCAAAGTCAAAAGAGAATGTCCTGGATTTCACCCAAACGATTATGGACTGCAGCCAGGAATATGCTACGATTCAAAAGGCATTCGGATGAGCCTGAAGAAATAGGCAAACATGCAGAGTTCGAAGAACTAGACAGTATAATGGAGAGCTCTAATACAATTGAGGAAGACGACAAACAGGCACTTAACAGCACAGGATGGTTGGATTCAGAACCATCACCCCCAGACGTACCACCACCTGGGAAGGTTTGGAACAAAAGATCACTTCGTGTATGGATTAGCAAGGTTAGTCGGCACAAGCTCTACTCATTTTTCTGTACCTGCAATCTAACTGAATAGAGCTACTGCAAAAAAGATTCAGAATAAATTTCTCAGCAATGAAACTGCTGATGCGCTTAAAACAATCGTTAAGGTCATGGAGTCATTTCCTGATTACGGAGTAGTAGATCTGCTTGGGTTGTATTCACCAAAAGATGTTATCCTTTCAATCATTGCACTCTCTCGATTGCAAACTTCCGTACCCAGCCGCATAAATGCAAATGCAGATAACTTTTCAATAGACTCCGAAACCCTTCATGACCTGGCATATTATGCAAAATTCGCCCATGCTGCATATGGGTGGAAAGGGCTTGCCGCCTTTTGTGGAAGATTACATCTAGGTGGCGACAGTCGTGCGCTGATGAAAAGATGCGGAATCGATAGACGTGATATTCTCATGGCGAATTGGCACTCGAGAGCAAACAGACCCGTGAGTATTTATGTGCTTATACATCCGCTGAACTGATTTCTGACCAATCAATGTCATAACTTCCTGTCGCGAAAGGCTTTTTTCCTGGTAAAAGACAACGATAAGAAAACATTAGTGCTAAGTATTCGAGGAACACTGTCTCCAAGGGACATCCTGACGGATCTTTGTGCTAACTGCGAGAATTTCTTTGTGGAAGACAAGTCTGATTTCGTTGAAATTGGTAACATTGACAATGAAAATGATATGGACATGCTGGCACTCGCATCATCTGTCATGGTTGGGCGAGCACACAAAGGAATGATTGATGCTGCAAAATCCATAGCTAGGAAAACTGGCAAAATGATATCTGACGAACTCCGATCTGCAAGTGATTACTCATTGGTCATTGTTGGCCATAGCTTGGGTGGAGGTGTTGCAGGTAAGCAGGGGGTATTATGTCATTTTAATTGGTCTCTTTTGAGTATATTTTGTTTCTGAGTCAAAATCTCTTTTCACTCGTATGTATCACATGACTACCCTGAAGCAACCTTAACAACAATGTGGAGAAGAAGGTTCAAAGATAGAGTTAGATGTATAGGTGCAGCCACTAAACTCATTGTTTAGTGAAGCAGTTATTGAGCCCTAACCCATTCATTATTTATCGTTCATAGGATATGGAATGCCTTGCTCGTCTCCATTTAATGATGAAAGAGATAAAATCATATCAGTGGTCGGAGAAGGAGATCCATTTTCGGCCTTATCTTTAGGGCACTTGTCAGATATATCAAAGGCCCTTTCGCAGCTCTGTCAAGATAGAGGGTTCAGAGATGAGATTCTTCGGCGTACTGCGTCCGGAAAGATGTCCAAAGATGATATCTCTTTCGCTACAAATGCAATGAATTGCCTGCGGTGAGACACCATACTCTTCGATTCACAACTAAAAACTTTTCGACTCAGTGACTGACTCTTGTTACCATCATGGTTTAGCAAACACATGAAATCAGAGAAGCTTTATCCGCCAGGTACAATTTACCTTATCGCTGGATCATTATTCGACTATAATATTGATAAGCTAAATGGACATAAGGAACGCGATGATAAACGCAAAAGAATACACAGAGTGAATTCTTCACAGTTTGACGAGCTCAAGCTACACACCACAATGTTTGATTTAATATACCATATCCCTGCTAGATATGAGGCAATTCTAGAACGACTTGTCGCTACCGAAGCACCAGAGTTGGAGCAGTTTAGCAGCATCTAAGGTATATGTGATTTGAGGTGCCGTCTCTGAGGATCTTAAGACAGTCAGATAGCTGTGAGAGGAATACTTACGGCTTAGGTATAAGGAATTTTTACATTCTTACTGATGTGTTCATTCACCAGGTGTTGGTGGGCAGTGTTCACACCAGTGGCGTTCTGGGTTCAGCTTTGTACCTGAATCTCATCCTGGGGAAGTCATGGAACTGTCTTAAATTTTTATCATACTTCACGAACTCTCGGCCATTGACTTTATGTTTATGGAAGTGTAAAGATTCCCCAAGTTTCACTGTCAATAGTGGATAGTAAAGCTTTTTTGCTGTCATTTACAATACATAATTTTGTACGTCATTATTAATTGTTACCAACATAATATTAGACACTTCTCTTGCACATGAGCATATTGTACATAGCGCGATATTTAGTAAAAACATTCACCAAGCTCTGTCTCCGTCATTGCAAAATATGGTATCCTCCCCAATCTCTGTGTTTACTGACACATCCCAAAATGCATTTGTAGTTTCTATTTGAACTGGAGTTTCAATCTCATTTGAGTGTTCAGCCATAATTGTGTCTTCAGCTCTAATGTCCATGTTATCAATATTCTCTTTTTGTGTTGTCGCGAAAGGATAAAAATCTGTGAATCTGGATGCAACCGGTGATATTTTCTTCACGTCACGGGTGGATGAAACCTCACTACTCTCGTCTTCATCCAAGCTCATAGTATGCTTTTCTGTCAGCCATCTATCGCTATGGAACCTGCTTTGAACAGGAGTTTCGATATCCTTTCGTTTTTGTGACGATGCACTCATTATGAAATGATTGGCAAGACTGAGCGATACAGATGCTGCGACAAGGAGGTATGTAGCGCTTTCAACAATGGCATTTATACGAAAACACTGCGCGTCGCTTTCACTCAATACCCCATAAAAGGACAAAGTGTTGAAGAGATTTTCTAGAGAGTCACAGTATGCATTGATCATATATTCGGATACCCCTCCAAGCTGCCAACTTGCTATACAGACGGACAACACAAACACTTCCATGTACTGCCAAGCCGAGAGTATTTCGTTTATCACAAAGTTTCTCTGCCTTTTCTTTTTGTTCATTGGTTTAAACCATTCCATCATCAACGAGATGCCTTGGGCTATTGGGACGATGAAAACAGTTACTATCAGTAAAGCTGACAAAGTCCCAAGTCCGATGTAGTTGGATGCAGTGTCGAGGTATCTTGCTTCGTCCATAATCATATTAGCCAGACCAAACACAGAATAATTGATTATTGAATCTTGGAACTCATTCATAGACTCCACTGCAAGCCCAAGTAAGCCCACCGTTTCAATGCTGAAACTCGTCAATGAGCATCCACATATGACAAGAACAATAAATGCCACCAAGAAAATAGCCAACGTTGTAGAGACTCCATAGCGGACAGATGCAAACTTAGTAGATGCTTCGTAGTCAAGTTTGAAATGGTGATTCCTCAATGCTTTTGTATCATCTATATCTAATGAAACGATGCCCCATTCAAGTTCTTGTACTTGACTTGCCAGATCTATTGACTTTCGGTGATAATGTATGATAACATGTGACGAAATCTGCGACACAATTTGGGCAAGAAAATTTGAATACAAGCCCCACAGCGGGATGACCATCATTTGTACTTGAAATAGATTCTCGGGTAAGAAACTGAGATGAGATGGGGATTCAATTGAAATTCGAAACGACGCCAGGGACATCAGTAATACGAATACATCCACCATACTCCACTTGCCAAGTACATCAAGCCAGTGCAAGATCTGGCCCCGACGCTTCGACGACAAATGGCTAGTTGGCAAAAACCATATAGCCAAGATTGTAAGTTGCTTAGAATAAGGCCACACACCCGAGAACATAACAATTAGAATTGCTAACGAGTGGGCGCCTGCCTCCCACATTTCTATAGTTGAGTTTACCATAGAGAATTCAAAGAAGCCCTGAATATCAAAGTATTGGCCCGCTGCGTTTTACAGTGTGATACATACATGTAACATAAACGATAAGTGATTCGCTTGAAAAAAAGGCACTCATGACTTGAAACACAGTAACTTACCAAACTGCCCAGAGATGTTAACAGTTCCTCCTAAAGATAGATGACCACTTAAGAATAGTGCAATATTGCCGAGGATTATTATGGGCATGCTAAACCTTACTAATGCGGGGATGCTCTCATTGCTGAAAAACATTGACTTCATTCTAAGATCAATGTCTTGCTGGCGAATTTTTTCATGCTTTTCTTCTTCTGCCAGCTGTGAAACTTGAGTTCTCGATAACTGTTTCATCCATTGCACATGGCGGCGATGGTTAATATATTTTGCTGCAATTATGATGACAGAAGAGAGAACTATCATAGAAATAACGACTGCTAATATCGCCCAGAGGAATCCATATGAACTTTCAGTGTCAGTTCTTGCTTCGAGGTCTTCATACTGGAGTCCATTGAATGCTGGATTGTACGACTGGCTGTGGGGACATTTTGCCGATGCCTCAATAAGGAACTTGTCAATCACGTTCTGAATATAATCACCTGCCAGTAGATCTGAACCATATCTAAGGAGCATGTTCGCGACTGCAGATAAGAGTATACGGTAAAAATACGGTCAGATAAATCTACGAGATAAACTGGCAGCTTCACAAAGTATCAACTTACCACGAGTTGTGTCGTCCACTCCTTCCGCAGACTCAAAAAACGAGCTCATCTCCAGTAACAAAGGTGAACTGCATGAAATGCAAGTCATGTCAAGTTTCGCCTCTGACACAGCCATCATTATTTTTTCAAGTGCCATTGTTTCCTCCCCCACTCGAATGCCGTACCTGTCAAGTACAGGTAGCACAATGGTTGAGAGCCAACAGTTGATATCTGTGATATCACGAAGTGGAAAGTTGAGAAGAGAAGTTGCTTTCATCTTCGCAAGTAAATCTAGCAGCAGGTTAGCACTTGAAAGAGAGAGACCAAGCTCGATTTCGTTATTGACTTGGATTTGGTCGCCTTCACCGTTGACGATCAGTGTTAAGGAGACACGCAGCGGATCAGGGCCGACTCCAATGCTCACAGAGTTGTTCAGTATACTCCTCTCGCCTGAAAAAGTAATGTAAGAATTACTGGACATTAGATGGGATTAATGAACACTAATAGGGATACTCACCGTGCACAGGCAGCAAGATTCTCACAGGGCTACCAATTGTATCCATATTCACCAGCTTAACATCTTTGATGGCGATCATTATATTTGCGTTAAGACCATTAAGGGCAATATCAATGTCTCGGCTGAAGACTTCGCCAGTCCAACTCATATCCCCACCATCCGTCATTCTTGAAATCAACATGTCGTTCATCATTGAAAGTCCCTTTTCGTTTGTCTTAGTTGTCCACTCCTCTACAAAGTTGAATAACATCTGGAACAAGTCGCCATAGGGGCTTTTTCCACTGCCTAGTAGATCGATGGAACGAGCCGCAGGTAAGAATAAATCCCTGAAATCAACCACATCATTTTCACCGACAGCTGGTGGCGAGCATACGCCATCTTTTGCTGTTTTCATCAGTACTTGGAAAATGTTATGAAGCAATGGCCGGATGGTGGTTGAGGTAAAAGCTGGGAATGCGTCTACTACTAAGCTCTTGTACTTGGCAAATACTGCTTGCGTAAATTTCTGTATACTCTTTTCCGTTTCGTCAGCCATGAATCCTGAAAGCGAAAAGGCTTCAATGTCTCCAATTTGCATTACAAACTCATCCATGCCTTTTGGTTGAGCAGATGATATAGAATAGTCAGTGAATCGTAGTGAGTGAGCAAAATAGAGACGCAAGATCGACTGTATCAGTAAACTTACCAATAGTATGGATTGCAGATAGAATACAATAAAAGATGTTACTTGTATCCATGACGGAGCCAAGTTTCAAATCTCCTAAAATGCCTTCATCAAGCGCCACTAAGAATGAGACATCAAGTTCGATATCTTTTAATACCAAAGATGCCGTAACAGTTTCAAGTTCATTGCCTTCTCCTACAGAAAGTCCCATGCTCACTGATACCCCCAGAGTATCCAACTTTGCCGTGTTCTTCAGCTGTTGGGCTCCAGTTGCGTTCAAGACATCAAATGCAGTAAACGAATCTAATCCTACCAATGACACATTGTAGAGAGACAGAACAACTCCACCAGCCTCAAAACCTTGGTCTGCGATATCTATCGTCAAGAGCCCATCATCGTCGAGTATTAAACTCTGCAAGATGTTCACGATACCGAGGGCATCCTGTCCATTGTCGTTTTTGTGCACTGATCCGAGGTAAGAATTTGCTTCTTCTAACGCCATATCAGCCCAGCTTGCGACATTGGTTAGATTAGTAAAGTCGATAAGCTTTGCGTCTACGGGTACATCCAGCTCAATGGCAACATCCATAGGTAGCTCAACATCAGCATTCTTTTGTACAAGTACTACGGCTATGATTTGTGCAACACTCATACTGGCGTATAATATTCCATCAACCAGCTGTCGGCTAGTCTCAAATGGAACACTGTTTTCTCTGATCTGATTCGAAGGAAGATCTGAACCACTTGGGCAACGAAATGCCGCTGCTTGAATTTGACTGTGAAAGAGCCCACCCATCCACTCCGACTCCAAGATTTCACTGAGTATTGACCTTCCTCTATAACTGACGTTGGCGAAAAAGTCATTTGCAGCAAGGAAGTCCATCATCTCATCGAAGTCTTCCAGTGCTTTGTTGCTACAAGAAATACATGATGACTTCGCAGTAAAATTATCAAACATCATGTCAAAATAGTGGAGTGCCAATCCAGAAGAATGCAATGATGTCTTGGCAGTATCAATAGAGTCTTTTGTATGTGCCATCATTGAGAGCCAGCAGTTGAGGTTGAGTACATTCTTAAGGGGCATCTTGATGAAATTGGACGCATCTACTGCAGCAAACAAGTCGGCAAAGATTTCAATGTTGGAAGGCATGCTAACTTGTAAATCCATGGCGTTCTTCGTTGCTATAGGAGAATCGTCACCGCCTACCTCGATATCGAATTGGAAGGTTGCATCTAATGAGTTTTCATCGGTCCCAAGGGTGATGTGGTTCTCTAGTACATGGCCTGATTTGTTGCTTGGCTTAATGATATGAAATGGTTCTCTGAAAGTATCCAAACCATTCAGCCGCAGGTTCGACATCCCCAATCTGAGATGATCAGCAAACGCATTCCATATATCATGATGAAAGTGTGCCTTTTTCAGATCAACAAGTAAATGATTGAATGACACAAGACCCTCTTGACCAGACTGAGCCTTTGTCAACGGTTTGATGAGGATGTCATTCATCGCTAGAAGCCCATACTCATCAGCGGAAAAAAGGACTGTGTTCACTAAATCCCACACCCAATTAATAACATTGCCATAAGGACTGCCGCCGGTAGCTCCTTCTGATGATGCTGTTTCCGGATTCAAGAAAAGATCCCTGAAATCAATGAGTCCATTCACAGAGACATCTTCATTTTCGCAAACGGTCAATACCTGCAGAGAGTTCTTGACGAATGTATTGAGCTTTTCGCGTACAAATGTATGAAAGAAGTTCGGCATTGCCTTCAGCAGAACACTCTCATACATGTCGAATAAAGCTGCAGCACCTTTCGTTACAATTTTATCAATGCCTGAGTCGAGAAAGCCGGTCAATATTGGTGGCACAACATCCGCCACAGATATGGACAGTTCAGTAAAGGATAACATTTCTGCTGCACCCATGAGACATTGCACTATGGTCTGTGTGTGGAGAAGTGGTCCCAGCTGCATGTTTCCGAGTGTCTCTGTGTTGAGAGCCAAAAGGAAAGAGAAATCCAAGTTAATTTCATTCAGGAGTACAGTGACTGTGAACTTTTCTTCTATTGGTTCGGAGTTGGGAGCAGATATGACTGCGTCGGATTTACTTGAGGCTCTGACGCGAAAACATGAGAAGTGAGTTTGTTGAAGAAGATTTCGATCAGATAAAAATTTAGCACACAGCTGACTCACTGCATATTAGCTCGCATATCCACCGCCAGTGAAAGAGATTTCAATGACAAGCTATTCTTCAAAGTGTGGTTACCTATAGCATTCATCAAGTCAAGCTCCGAGAATGAATCAAGACCAAGGATTCTTATTGACTCAATTGTCATCGATGTTTCAGTTAACATATCATGCGATTCGAATATGACATTGGAAGCCATGAAGTCTAACGGATTGACTACAAAAGCTCCATCATCCAAGAAGTTATCACGAATAAATGCGTTAATGCCCAATTCTCCATCAGAATTAGAACCACCTAGAAAGCTGTCAAGTTTTTCTAATGCGGAGTCAATCCATTCTCCAGCATATTTGTCTAGATCGAGAAAGTTAAGGTACAATGAAGTGCCATTCATGTCTCTAGGGATGTCAATGCTGCTTTCTAGCAACAGAGGGTCTTGAATCTCATCTACGAGGTATCCATCCAGTTGACTTGATAACTTGAGTAAAATATCGTCTAATGCTCCATCACCCAGCTCTTTCAACTCTGAACAGACGGCCGTATTGATTTCTCCCTCAATTCTATCTCTCAGCAATCTCTCAAATGCATTGATTATAGAGGCAATGAATCCCAACCCATCTCCATCGAATTCTAAATCACCGATTTCAGCCGCTGCATTACAGTCTTCAATGTTTAAATCCGTGGGAGGATACTCATTGTAATCTTGTGAAAGAAAGTCTAGATTGACACTATGAAGACAAACAAAATGCAATTGAGTGAAAACAAATCATATTACTCTAGTCAATTCATCAAATATGATAGGTCTATTACTTACCTTGCCCAACTAGCCTGATCCAAAAGTGCCATACCACTACCGCTTCCATTAAAGATGGTCCATTTGTAGGTCCAGCGAAAGTTACATGTGATTTCCAATCCAATGACATTGACAGCGAGGCGGGTGGTTGTGTCGGATAGGGAAGTGTGACCCACTTGAATATCTTGTACATTTATATTAGAGCATGTCAGTTCGGTGATGGTTAGATCTAGTCCGTTGCTTGAAATGTTCGAGTCGGGCAGGACCAATGTGATTTCGTTGAATATGTTGTTTAGAGTTGCGAATGACGCTTCGAGGTTGCGATTATTGTTGAAGTGGTTGGATAGGAGACGACTGAATATGTCTTGATGAGTTGGTCTATCGAAGATATGTTTCAAAACACCTGATGTCTGATACTTATATGTGAATGATGAATGTATTTGAATTAGCAGTAGAAAGACGGACAGCAGCAGCATAATGCCTGATATAAATATGGATTGTCTCTAAGATCCGATGTTGTTTGACTGCGTGTCTAATGTTGTCAGCTCTGAGTGACTGCGTTACCGATTTATTTGTGAAAATATGTTCATTGAATCAATGGATGATTCGTCGGGTGTAGTGCAGATCATTCTCTCAATCAGTCGACGGTCGACGGGAATAGGAATAGCACCATGGTTTGAAAAAAGATCCCTGGTCCCTGAGTCTTGTTAAAAACTTTGGACTTTGGAACGATCAGTCGACAGAATTTAGACAATCGTTGCAATGCCTACTCATCTTTAAGCACAATTGTACGAATTATTTGTGAACGGCTTGATAAGGGAAGCCCACTTTTTAGCTATGCAAGACCAGAGGAGAAAAAGAAAACCCGAAACCCGGGATTACTGTGGACACTGGACACTACTAGGCTTGTGGGTATTGTCGGCGTGTCGGCGTGTCGGCGTGCCGACATGTGCCTGGTTTTCGAGATCTCGCGGTTGAC
>JALLPH010001372.1:0-10508 GCA_036939855.1 Cyclotella choctawhatcheeana
CAAAATCTACGTACGGGGAAAAAGGTTCATGTTGAAACTTTTTTTGAGCGGTAGCTAGAGACTAGAATCAAGAGATGATGGGGTGGCATGAACCCAAAATTACTGTGACGATGACCTGTTGTGAACTTTGCATCCTCCACAACATGGTCAATACAGGACCTCCGACCGCTGGAGCTTCATCGGCCACTTGCAAATACCATTTACGCAGTAGCTACAAATTGGAATCTGAGGGGGAAATGGGTGCAGCAGCGGCTGCGATCGACCCCTCGGATCAAATTGTCCGCCTTCTATTGTCATTTTCACAATAGCCATAGGCGGGGATGAAGCTCCGGTGGTCGGATGTTTTTTGCTGTCGACCATGTTGTGGGGGTTGGCACAACAGGTCATCAGAAAAAAGGAATTTTTATTTTTACGCGGGAGCTGCTAACAAAAATAATCTTGCTACCCCATCATCTCTTGCTAAAATCAACCAAAACTCAAAAAAAATACCTGATAAAACATAGCAACAACAGAACACTGCTACCAAAAGAAAACCCTACTACCATTGACTACCATTAAGGTATCTAGTAACCCACTCATACATTTTTATTAAAAAAATCGTTGCTCTACCATGTTGATCTCTTGATTTAGTGCAAGTAAACGTATGATTTTTCAAACTGAAATTTTCATTAAGAATGAAATCAATTCTATCAAGCAGAAGTAGGGCAAACAAGAATTCCATCGACACAGTCCAACTTCCCAAAGTTATAACTCAGTAGTGTAACACTTCACTGTGTGGTTCCTATAGGGCTGCCGCAGCTTGTGCAGCGCCCTGGCCTCAATCTGCCTAATTCTTTCTCTCGTGACAGAGAACTTCTTGCCAATTTCCTCCAATGTTTTTGACTTTCCATCATCTAACCCAAAGCGCATCCGGATGACTGCTTGTTCACGGGCATTCAATGTGCATATGAGTCTCCCGATGTCATCCTGCAGCATTCTATAGGAAGCCATATCTACTGGTTTTTGATCAGGATCACCAAGCGTGTCTTGGATGGTGAAAGATCGCTCCCCTCCACCCTTGGAGCCCCCCGTTCCAGCACCAGACCCTTTGGTTTTTCCGTTACCCAACTCCTGCTCCATAGAAATTGACCCAACTGAAGATCGCTTCAAGAAATCAATCTTTTCCGGCTTCACCCCAATCTTTTCAGCGATTTCTTCCTTCGTCGCATCTCTCCCCAATTCATTCCTCAGATCTCTCTCAGCTTTTCTCAAAATGCTTAACTGATCATGAATGTGCACAGGCAAACGAATTGTCCGTGCCTGATCTGCAATGGCACGCATAATCCCCTGTTTGATCCACCATGTGGCGTAGGTGGAGAAACGAAAGCCCCTCTCAGGGTCGAATTTTTCACATGCTCGGGTGAGACCTAGGGTGCCTTCCTGGCATAAATCTTGCATGTTGAGGCCTCTGTTTTGATAGCGTTTGGCAATACTGATGACAAGACGGAGGTTAGATTCGGTGAGGGCTGCTTTGGCACGGAGGGAGCGTCGAATTTGCTTCTTGATTTGGGTGACTGTCATGCCTTCTTCAATGGCGTTGGCCCATTCTTGGTAAGTTGGTGGTCTACACAAAATTTAGCATAATACGTATGATTTGAGTCAAATGCCATGAAGTAGACACATAACACTGTGGTATCGAACACAGACAAAAAACTTACCTCAACAAATCTGATTCCAAATTTTCCCTAATCTCTTCCCACTTAATCAAGATCTGAATCTCCCTTGCCAAAATAATCTCCTCGTTCTTCTGTAATAATTCATGATTCCCCATTGTTTTCATGTAGTACTTCATAGAATCAAAACCCGTTTCTCGTACATTGGCTCGGATTCTACGTCCGTGAACTTCTTGGTTCTTATCCGCCTCAGAGCTGGTGGCAGCTGATGATTTGGAGGATGTCGATGGTTTTTTGGTTTTTCTGTTGGTTGATGATGACATCATGCCCCCCTCAAAGTCATCGAAGGATGGGACATGTAACGATGCGTTATCCCCCAAGGCCTGTTCAACATCACTGTATTCTGTGGCTGTGTTGTCAAATAGAGAGAAAATTGTGTTCCGTCTGGCCGCAACCATGTTTGTCAACGCTAGGTGTTGATTAATTTGTCGAGGCGATGATGGTGCTGGTGCTCGTGTTATGTGAGATAGTCCTGGTCGAGTCACGAGAGCGCTGTTAGTTGGGATAGAGGTAGCTGTAATGGTAAATCGAGAAATGGAGGTGAGCAATTTGAGAGACACGCTAAGATCTGCTAAGATATACTTATATCAAGAATGAAGAGACACTTCTCGTGTCAACCGTACAACACAAACCGTGATTGTGATCATCACCAGCATCTCTACCCCTACATCTTGTGGAAGCCTCATTTTAATATAGCTACAAGTTTCTTCAGGATGCAAAACAACCTATACACGCTGGACACAAGTCAGAACCGTCTCTTCA
This sequence comes from Cyclotella choctawhatcheeana, assembly GCA_036939855.1. Classification (NCBI taxonomy): domain Eukaryota; phylum Bacillariophyta; class Thalassiosirophyceae; order Thalassiosirales; family Thalassiosiraceae; genus Cyclotella; species Cyclotella choctawhatcheeana. The sequence goes on from JALLPH010001372.1 coordinate 2,475, forward strand.
AAACTCACCGACAAATAAAGCAACTGATCCGATAGCATTCCTCCTTGATCGTCGGAGACATGACGAAACGGTTGGAGCAATAGGCATGGGGGCCGGTTCAGAGGAGAGTAAGTGAGTGTTTGCCATGATTGTGTCTGTGACAATAAGCGGTGATGAGATTGCTGTTTTTATGAAGCAAACCCTGCCAAGATGAAAGACGAAGACTGTACTGATATGTAATAGCACAGTGGTCCGTTCGAATTGATGGTTGGTTGGTGATTTGATGAGAGGGGAGACGGGAGACGGTGCCGGCTGTTGGGCGGCTGTTTGCTTTTGACCCGGCCGGGGTGTCAGCGATGTGCGTCACTACACCCGATTACAAAGTGACGGACAGACGATAACTTTACCTCAAAATCAAAACACCCGATTTTGCCCCCTAAAATCAGTCCAAAGAGAAAGAGGTAGTTGATCCTAGCAACGTTTAAAAAATCGTACTCTATAAAAGGTATCTTTTAGAATTTAAAGGTATCTTTTAGGTTTTTAGAGTGGGGAAGTTAAATGTTGCTGGGACAAGAAGTGTGGCTAAATCCAATTTGATCCCTCCCCCCCCCAAACGAATACAATTTTTAATGAAGAAGTCAACAACTCATTTTCCACTTCTGTTTATTATTGGTAGCCCAAAAGAGCTAAACAAATCCTATTGAATGGTGTTTTGATCTATAAGCCTGCGCACAAAATCATCACAGTAACCATGACATCCATAGAATCAGCAGCCCAACAACTACTCTCCCCCACCGGCGAATTCGATGTCTCCCTCCTCGATCAGGTCATGACGGCCGCCTACTCCCCCGCCGACCCCAACCGCGCCATGGCCAACAAGGCGCTTATGGCTCTGCAGGAAAGTCCGGACGTTTGGACGAAGGCCGACGCTATTTTGGAGAGGGCCCAGAATCCTCAGTCGAGATTTTTTGGGCTGCAGGTTTTAGATGATGCTATTCGGACCAGGTGAGTATTCGTGTCGTGCTCGGGAATATGAACGAAACGGACTATTGTATCTAACAACATTGTATTTATATTATTTGTATCCATAATTACTACTTCAACTGGTCATTCCTAAAATTAATGCATTACGAATATCTTCACAGATGGAAAGTCCTCCCCCCAGAACAACGCGAGGGTATCAAAACGTATGTAGTGGGCAAAGTCATTCAAATATCCTCCGACGAAAACACCCTCACCAAAGAACGAGTATTCATCGCCAAGCTGAACCTCACCCTCGTACAAATCCTCAAACAGGAATGGCCGCACAACTGGCCCTCCTTCATCCCCGACCTCGTGGGGAGCTCCAAGACCTCCGAGGTGCTGTGCGAAAACAACATGCAGATTCTCAAGCTGCTCAGCGAGGAAGTCTTTGATTTCAGCAAGGATCAAATGGTCACCGAAAAAGTCAAGAAGTTGAAAGAGACTCTTAATAGTGAATTTGCAGCTATTTATCACCTCTGTGAATTTATATTGGAGCACAGTCAACGACCGTCGTTGCTTAAGGTCACCCTGCAAACCTTGCAACGATTCTTGACCTGGATTCCCCTGGGGTTCATCTTTCAGACTCAACTTATTGATGTGCTCCTCAATAAATTCTTCGTCGAGCCAATGTTTAGGAATGATACCTTAGAATGTTTGACGGAGGTGGGGAGTTTGACGGATTTGGAGCCGGAGTATGATCCACTCTTTTGTAAGCTATTCACGGGCTTCTTGGGGAAACTGTCGACTGTATTCAGCCCCGAGACGGATTTGACTCAAGCGTTTGAGAATGGGACGGAGGACGACTGTATTTTCATACAGAGGTTGGCATTGTTCTTGTCGGGATTTTTGAAGGCTCATTTTAAGGTGTTGGAAACACCTGATACGCAGCAATCTCTGATTACCGGTTTGTTCTATCTCGTGAGAGTGTCGGAAGTGGATGATGTAGAGATTTTTCGAATATGCCTTGAGGCATGGCACATGCTTGCTTTTGATCTGTACCAAACAGAGAACGAAAGTAGGTTCAAAACAAATGGGACAGGTTTGGTTGGGTTGAACCTCAATGGAAATGGTCACAACGCTGCGGCCAGCAGGAAATTCATGTATGGTCAAGTCTTGACAGGGGTACGTCGTGTCATGATTGCCAAGATGGCCAAGCCCGAGGAAGTGCTTATTGTAGAGGATGAGAACGGTGATATTGTGAGGGAGACCACAAAGGATACTGATGTTATTGCTCAATACAAAACCATGAGGGAGACACTTGTTTACTTGACACATTTGAATTGCGAGGACACTGAAAACATCATGCTGTCAAAGCTTACAGCTCAGGTGGATGGTACTGAGTGGTCTTGGAACAATCTCAACACACTTTGTTGGGCCATTGGTTCTATCTCTGGATCCATGACTGAAGACGAAGAGAAACGATTTTTAGTCACAGTTATTAAAGATTTGCTGGGATTGTGTGAGGCAAAAAGGGGGAAAGACAATAAAGCAGTAGTTGCCAGTAATATCATGTACGTGGTCGGACAATACCCTCGTTTCTTGAAAGCTCATTGGAAATTTCTCAAGACTGTGGTGAATAAGTTATTCGAGTTTATGCATGAAGTGCATCCTGGTGTGCAGGATATGGCGTGCGATACCTTTTTGAAGATATCTATGAAGTGCAAACGAAAATTCGTGACCATACAAACTGACGAGCCGACCCCATTCATTGTTGAGTTGGTAGATCAAATGGCAAGCATTACCAGTGACTTGGAGCCACATCAAGTTCAGGCCTTTTACGAAGCTGTTGGGTGCATGCTCAGTGACAAAGGCCCAGCTATTACCCTCGAACGAGGCGATTTGCAACGAAAGCTTATGGAACTGCCAAACCGCAACTGGAAATTGATAATGGAACAGGCCAACAATAATGTCGAAACTCTCATGGAGCCCAACACAATCAAAGAGATTATCAAGATCTTGAAAATCAACAATCGATTGTCTGGTGCCATTGGTCCAATCTATGCCAATCAATTGCAGACATTCTTCATGGATCTTCTCAATGTTTACAAGGTTTACTCTGAACGTATATCAGTAACGATCACACAACAGGGACCTGGAGCTACACAACTTAGTCTTGTCAGAACAATGCGCAGTGCTAAAAAGGAGGTACTTCGGCTACTTATCACATTTATCGAAAGCAGCGGTCCTCCAGAGTCTGATCCCCAAGCTCTAGCTGAAGGATTCATCCCACCTGTCTTGGATCCCATTTTGGGTGATTACCAGCGCAACATTCCCAATGCTCGTGATCCGGAGGTGTTGACTCTTTTTACTACCGTGGTTGAGAAGCTGAAGGGTCAGATTCTTGAGCAAGTGCCTCGTATTATGGAATCTGTGTTCGAATGTACTCTGCAGATGATAACTACGAACTTTGAAGATTTTCCAGAGCACCGAATTCGATTTTTCGAGTTCATTAAGGTTAGTTTTTTACGTCTCTCCTCTGTATGTGACAATGTAGATTACTCAGCACAGATATTCTCTATTGTGTTGTTCTGGGATAGGCAATCAACTCGCATTGTTTCCAGGCTCTTTTCAATATTCCTGCAGCACATCAAAAGCTTGTAGTCGATTCGGTTGTCTGGGCAATCAAGCACACAGAGAGAAATATTTCAGACACTGTGAGATGCATACTCGTGCTATATTGTTAGTAAACTGAATGTAGGTTTTAATACTGATGCGCTTTTCCTCTCCTCTCACCATGATTCAGGGGCTCAACATCCTACATGAATTGTTGCTAAATGTGGGGAAAACACCAAACATTGCCCAAGGATTCTATCAGCAATATCTCTTAGCTTTGATTCAAGATGTGTTTGCTGTCATGACGGACCGTCTACACAAATCAGGGTTCAAAATGCACGCAACACTGTTGCGTCAGATGTTTCATCTAGTTCAAATGAACCAAGTTACAGTCCCTCTATTTGATCCAGCTACTGCCCAACCAGGTCAGACAAACCCTGCATTCTTACGCGAACACATTTCCAATCTACTAATTCAGAGCTTCCCTAACCTGGCTAGAAGTCAAGTTTCCAAATTTGTTGATGGAATGTTTGATCTCAATATGGACTTGCCCACATTCAAGACTCATTTGCGTGACTTTTTGATTCAGCTGAAAGAATTTAGCGTAGAAGACAACAGTGGTCTTTTCGGCGAAGAACAAGAAGCACAAAGACAACAGAGGATAGTGGCTCAAGAGGCCCAGCGAGCAGCGGTTCCCGGACTGTTGAAGCCATCTGAAATTATCGATGAAGACCTATAGACCGACCGTGTAAATGCATTTTTATCAAGCAAATCTTTCGCCACCTGCATTGTTCTCGGACTAGGTATTGATGGCCAACCCCAAAGGATTGCTGTAGAAGTTATTTAGATAGTACCTGCTTTTTCATAATATTGTATCAGCTTTCTCAGCAACTTGCCATAATGCTTTCTTCATATTATTCAGAATTCATTGAGGGAGAGAGATAAGTAAATGACATCATTTCTCATTTCAGTCCAATGGAATACATATACTACTTATTACTACCTACTACCGTCGAAAGATAAGAGGGGCTAACCACTAACCACCTGAACCACCTGTCTAATCACGCGTCCACACACGACTTCTTAACGTCTCACATCGATCATCATGATGTCACGATTCACGATGTTGTCAAGTCCATCTGCGGACTATCTGGCATTGAAGTGTCAGCATCGCTATCAATGAAGAAGAGGATGTGATGGAAGTCGCCTCTCCTACCCTTAAAGTTGGGGGAGCATTGAGTTGTTATGTAGTACCATAGCTGTCTCATAAACTATCGTTTCTATAAAATGCCTGGTACCATCTTACGCATCCTTGTTGGGGCCTTGTCGTTATCCTCGGCGACATCATTTGTTGTTAATGCTCCGTCGCAGCGAGTTTTGTCATCTTCTTGTATTCTAAGCAAGAAATCTGGTGGCGAAGGGGTAGAGAACCAGCAGGCATTTGCTGCGGGCAGCTTTGTTGAATTCGTTGAGAAGTCTCGTACACACATTGGCAAGATTGAAGGAGTTGAGCACAAGTCATCCGGGGGTGCTCGTTATCAGTAAGTCAATGTTTCGTTTCTTGCTCGTTTCATTCACGGCGTTCTATGAAATCTAATGCACATCACAAACAATCAACATTCTAATATCGAATGCAGGGTTGTCGATAGCGAAGGCCGTGCATTCAACATTCCTGATAAGGATGTAAAGTACTGTATGACCTGCCCAAACTCCCCGGGTCAGGCTGAAAAGCTCTATAAGGACTTCTGCAAGGCGCAAGACAGTCCTATCAAATCAATCCAGGACACAATTGATGTGTCACCAGAGCTCATACAGATGGCATGGGAAGAAGCCACAGAAGGAGGCGAGGAAGAATCATCCACTCACGATTTGACCCCAGCATCATTCATTGAGTTGGTGCACGCCAGAACAGCATCAGCCATGGAGAAATACTTAGCATGGAAGCTTTTGCAGTCGGAACAAGCTCATATCTTCTTCAAGGAGATCAAACATAACGGCCGAGTTATGAGCTTCAAAGCTAAAACCCGCAAGGCGGTCGATAACGCCAAAGATGTATTCTGCCGCACTCATCAGGATGATAATGAAATTTGTTTCGTATAGTGCCAATACGGGTAGCCCTGAAGCACAGTTGTCACATAATGAAATGCTTGGAGACTAATCTTCTGCACAAAAGTGAGCATATCGTGTGTGGCAGGAATCACAAGATACTGGAGCATATACTCTTGCCTGCTAGAGTCTCATGACTCATGAGATTTTCAAACATACTTCAACCCTACCATATGGCTTGAATCCACTTACTTACTTTCTTGTGAAACTCTTAAGCTATAAACGTAGAATGGTACAATATCTCGCGATAAAATGAAGTCATTATGTATTGTTTTGATAGAGAGTTGCTGTAATTTGATCTAAACATCCAAATCTCCCCTCTCCTCCAAATTCTCTCCGTTCACTGCTTCCTCGGCCTCATCATTCTTGTTCCAATCTTTACCATCAGCTACTGGAGTGCCAACTTGACTGCCATTCATCTGATTTCCATAACCACCGCCGAATCCTCCACCCCAAGGACCTCCCGGTGGCATTTCTCCTCCATGGCCATTGTAGTATCCCATCCCCTGTTGCATGGGCATTCCGTATCCCCCGTAAGCTTGAGGCATAGCACCTGGTGGGAGTTGACCTTGTTGAGATGTTGCCCACATGACTCCTGCTCGAAATGCATCCCATAGTTGCTCGTTAGTGACATTTGAGTTTGATGCAGCGGTAGCAATATTGTTTGATTCTTCATTGTTATCTCCTCCATCTCTTATCTTCTTGAGGGCAGTTTCCAATGTTGTATTTTCGGCGCTTTCTGGGTATTGAATACGCTCACACCACTAAAACAGTGTACCATATGGATAGGTTATTAAGAGGATCAGCATGTAAAAGACTCGACGAACAACTTTTGAAAGACTCACACGAACAATCACACTCTTGCTCGAAACTGCAGCCAAAAAGGTTCTGCTCTGATGAATGACAGCCAGGTCATCACTTTTCAAAACATCGCTTTCTTTCCCAACATAACTAGCTTCATAGGCACCCATATTGTCCACCTCCTCAACAATCTCGTTCTTAATCTTGCCATCTTCTCCATCATCGTCCGTAGCCGACTTCTTCCTCTTCCTATTATTATTTTTACTCTTGGATGACCCATATCCCAACGCCCTCTCACTCTCGCTCCTCGTATCAGGCACAAGCTTGACATATGTAGTACTCCATGGCGGAGTGGTATGATTACAGGTATTACGACAATAATCCTTGGTATAATTTTTCTCACGGCATACTTTGCATATGGGTTCTGATTTCATTGATCCATCGGACGGTCCTAAGCACATGATGGGTGTATCCATCATTACACCGATGGCAGGCATGTCGGCATTGTAGAACATTCTACCATCCTCTGTATCTTCGACTAACAAAGATTTGTCAATGGTAACAACAACGTAGGTGGTAGTCCATGGCAATGTCTTGTGATTGTCACGTGTACGGCATAAATCGCGTGACTTGTAATTCTTCTTACATTTGTCACATACCGGTAAGCGACGCATTGGGAATGGAATGTCAAAAGGACGAGGCATCCCCCGTGGATGCAATGTGATGACGTGAACTTCGGACGATTCCTTGCCCTTTTTACCCGTTGCAGTCTCGCTAATATCGCCTCCGGCTGTGGTCGAGACGGAAGGTGGGGCCATGGAAGACGACATGGGTGAACCGAACATTCCCGGTGGATAGGCCGGTGGCATCATGCCCATGGGCATACCAGGCATCATGCCGGGGAAGTATCCTGGATGAGGAGGAGGACCTCCTCCTGGATGAGGAGGAGGCATGTGCATCATCATTGGGTGGTGAGGACCTCCGCCGGGATGAGGATGTGGCATATGCATCCCGCCCATCATCATGTTGTTGGAGGGCATCTGTTGTGGCGTCGGGGCTGACGTTTGGGTAGGTGTTGAATTGTTGTCGTTTTCGCCAGTCATCGTTGGTTGGGCTGGACATGATGAGGCAGTTCATGATCATAATGTTCAATATTATTGATTGATCAAAAACAGATCGTAGATGAGGTAATGGATGTGAGTAACAAGTGATGATCATGGATAATGAAGGCAACAGAGAACAACAACGATGCAGCAGGGTTCCACACGAACATACATACAACATCGATCTAATTGATGAAGATAGCTTGCTTACCAATTGAATCTAGACCACTAAAACGATCATTAGCATTAGCACTACGCACTACAGTGTAGATACAGCCGAAGAAATAAGAAGGCGGGAGGGCGTGGTTGCGTGCGGCCGGTTGCGCAGAGGTGCGATATGGTGCGATGCACGCGATGCGTAGTGACTGTGCGGTGACTTCACGGACAGACTTCTTTCATCGTCATATCCCACTACACTACTAAAAAGGTGTGACAAAAAGTCACACCTTTTCTGCTGCTTTCGACCTCC
>JALLPH010001373.1:0-10509 GCA_036939855.1 Cyclotella choctawhatcheeana
ATTCATTTGAGCGTAGATACACGAGGGATAAGTGATATTTGGGGATACGAATGAAAGCGTAAATGTCAATCAAAAGCAACAGGAGAGGGTCAACGAAACTGTATTACCATTATGACCGTGAACGATGGGTGTAACTCAACTCTTGACTGCCGTCTAAAGCAGGCCTAAGACGGCTTACCTTTGTTTGGCTCTTGGTTATGCATGGTACATTCATTTGAGCGCAGATAATGAGGGATAACTGACATTTGTATTACTCACTCTCGAGGTAGAAAAGCCCCATTAGCCCAGTGGCCTTGGCTGTACACTCTTCGTGTGAAAGCGGGTGGTATGTGGCCAATTACCAAGCTACAAAGGCAAATGTGACGGGCTTCATTCTCGCATACAAGTCGTTAAAAGTGGTCAAAAGTTGTCCTACCTTTTTTGTACTTTGGGTTATGCTGAGTGTAGATCATTACACGAGATATACTAAGTGGCATATTTGCTTAAAGGAATAGAGTGAACGGAAAATCATCTACTATCACTATTAGCTATTCTTAATGCACTGTCCCTTTGGGTGTCAACTCTAAAGTATCTTGGCTATCATTACTGAACACGTGTGAAGAACAATAGCATTTGGGCATACAAGAGGTAAGGAAGAGAGCTTTCCATTGACAAAGCCGGGAATCATTGAAACCTGTGAGTCTACCTCTGTTTCGACGGCTTGTTCCTCAGATGCACATTAGTTTGAATCAATTTTCTCTTCTCTTCTTTTAGTTTGGCTATCATCTTATCCTTCAGCTCGATCTTATCTTCATACGACTCCAACTGTTTCTCCATCTTTCGGATCGCATTGGCATCAACGGACTTTTCGATGCGTGCCAAAGATTCCTTGTCTGCGGCCCACGATTTCTTGTCTTTTGCCCAAGATTCCTTAGTGGCTTTGAATTCACCTGTTAATGCTACCAAGGCATTTTTCAATTCCATCACAACATCTCTCAACTGAACATTTTCATGTATTACTTGGCGCATTACTTCATCCATGTGGTCCTTGACTTCATCAGCCTTTTCAATCATCATGATGTCATGCTCATCCAATCTCTTGTGAAGTCCATCGTTGCGCTCATCAGCCTTGGCGCAGATCTGTCTCAGGGCATCTTGGTACACCCTACCCAATTCATCTTCCTCCTTTGGCGATTCACATGTTACAGATGATGGAATGGCGGCCTCCTGCGATGTGGCATTGTCAAGAGAAAGATGATGCAGTCCAATTAAACTTTCAGCGTCGCAACTGTTCCCGGATCCGGTCCCACCGTGAAAAAACTGAGAATCACCCCTTGGAGTCGTAGAGGCTGTAGTCTCACCCTGAGTACGCGGAGTTCCTGCTCCAATCGACTTGAATTTCTCCCCAAGAACATGAAGAGCATCTTGAACAGCCTTTTCTCCTTCGGGACTGTTTGCCACCCTGGTGGAAATGGAAGCAAGGGATGTCAGGAGCTGAGGAGATTTCGAAATGCAATCCCAGAACTCGGGTGTCAACACTGATTCGATCTGGAAGAGAACGGAAAGTTAGAGTTCATAATACATGCAGTTTCTGACTCATGACACTGTTTCTCACCTCTTCCTTGACACTTTGTTTGATCGGAGTGACAACAAAGGAATCGTCTGAATCTGGACTCCAAACCACAGCTTCCTTGCCTTGTGAGAGTGCGGCCAGCTGTCGAATATGTTCTGGACTATTTATGCGCATACGGATCCCGGATCGATGCAATTGCTCAGTCATTTTGGATTCACTGTGCTTTCCGGCTAATTCTTCCTTTCGATTGTGGGCATCGATTGCTCTTTGGAGGCTAAGTGAAAGTTCACCCGGGGATTCCATTGTCGAGGACTTCAAATGTCAAGAAGGTTGACGGAACAAGTTTTGTTGAAACGTGATAGTGAACCAGAAAACTTTGCAGCCGAGCTGCCCACGGCCTCTTTGAGAAAAAAACGCTCTGAGCAGCTCAGGAAAGTTCAACCACTCAGCCTCAGCTTGTTTGCGGCGGAACCAAACACTAAGACAATGCCGAGGATCAATAGCCGCCTTTCTGACGTCACAGTCATTGTCGGCACCGGTGAAAACAAACGAGAATTCAATTGCTACAAATCAATACTGGCGTTGGCCTCTCCTGTACTTGATGCCATGCTCGACATTGACATGATCGAGAGTCAAATCCAGGTGATCCGATTTCCCGATAAAGATCCTGACGAATTCGAAATGGTGCTGCAGTGCATTGATCCGGCGAATGTTTCTCTGTTCGATCTACATGATATTTTCATTGAGCCGGAATATAGCCCGGAATATAGTGACTGGTTTAATTTATCAAATGTTGTGATACTTGTGCCGTGGTTTAGTGAGCTGCAGATGTGGCGTTACTTATATAGATGCGAGGCAATTCTTTTCTATGAACAAACCACAATTCCATTTGCAGAAACAGATTCTTTTTGTTTACGGCGAGATACAATCTTCAATATACCCAAAACGATCTTGAATACGATGTTGTGTTTAGACTATAGAAACACTTGTGGGGGGCTTGGGGATAGCGAGTCTTTCAGTCTTGCTCTCATTGAGCAACTTGTTGAGGTGTTTCTACCATTGACTCCTCTGAGTGATGACGACGGTGGAACTTCATACGAAGCAACGAACGGCAGATATCTTTGGAATCGAATGGTACCTTGGCTTGACATCTCTGCGTTGCCTCTTGACGCAGTTAATGATGTCACAGGTTTCTCATCTAGTTGATGCGTATTTTCGTATTGAAGCCAAAAATGCAGCACTTCGAGAGGCAATACATTCTTTGAGTATTCTTTGACCTCAACAGAATCCTAAATGATCTATTCTACGGCTTTAATGTTTCATGGTTATGTTGAGTTAGTGTCATTTCTCGATGGACAAAGCTTTAAACGATGGGTTGGTTCGAGAGAAAAGATTATTATTATTACCAGCTAACGAGTAAGATGAGATTGCTACCATAAATAGGAAGCCTTCTATTGGAACATTCGGTAGGTGGAATAGGAGTAAAACCCGTACATTAACAAGGAGGCTTTTTAGCTAGGGGGTTTCGGAAATCTCAGGACTACCAAGAAGAAGCGAGAGAATATCTTACTCCGAGAAGGCACAAGTACACTTCGTCCTGAATGCGTGCCACTTCTTATCAAACTCCTTCTGCATTGCAATATTAGCCTTTTCAATATTAATATATTGTTGAACATACAATGCCTTTTCTCTCTTTAGAGCGCGGTTTCGGTCAATCAGATCTAAGTTGTCTTTGAGTAGTTTCTCCTTCTCCTCTTCAAACTGCTTCTGTAATTTCTTCATCGCCTTCGCATTGGCGGCATCCTCGATTGCTTTGTTGGACTGCTTAATTTCCATGACGTGATCCGACAATTGAACAAGCCTTTTGTTCATTTCATGATTTAGATTCAAAGATTGCTCGAGCTTCGCTAACAGAAGCCTATTGTTTTCCTCGATTTGCCTCTTCACATCTTGAGCATGCTCATTCGCTGACTCTTTCTTCAATTCCTTCACATTCTTCCCATTACCGTCAGCATTTTCTCCAATCTTATCAACACCTTTGCTCATCCGACCAAGACCAATGCCATGAAGAGCGAAATATTCCTGCACATTCTTGTATGCCAGTGGTGGTTCGGAAGAGTCCGACGCATAGCTAGCAGTGGTGAGAGTATCATCTGCCGTACGTGGCGTGTTTTCAGTCGAGCCTCCGACGTCATTCTTATCAATCACGGCATCAATTTCATTCAGCAGTTTCATCATTTCAGGACTATCCTTCACAGGGTTCTGAGAAGCGTGGGGTGAAATACTGGGGAGTCCAAAAGTTCGTTAGCTACTTCGGCTGCCTCCGAGGTACGTCCGTCCTTTTTGGAGCCGAACTGAGCCATTTTAAAATTTAAAACGGTTTGACGTGACAACTGGTGAAAAAACCGACAGGGTCGAGGGTCAAGAGGAAATGCTTGAACTTCACCTAAAGACGGTGAATAGAGTCTGAACTTGGCTTGAAGACTGGTGAAAGAGTCTCTTCAAACCTAAGCATGATCACTAATCCAAATCGTTCATTCAAGATAACATGCAAGATTGTACCGTGCAGCATCCATGGAGAATTGAACAATGGCGGTAAGGTTATCGAATTCCATGATGAGAAATTTATAGTTGCTATGTGGCAGCGTTTTGGGAGGATATTTAACGAGCACTCTTTGTCGGATTTTGTCTTCAAGATAGAAGACGGTCATGGCAATGATTCCTTGGCATTGATGGCACCGTGCCTCATCGCACTTTTTGATCAACTCAAACACAACAAAACGATTCGCAAAATCAGTCTTGACGTCTTTGCAATCCCCATGTTTGATCTGGCTCATTTTCTTCAGAATGGCTACACGGAGAGTCTTACACTAGAGTCGAATTCTGAATCGCGTGTAACACAAGGAACGTTGAGTGCCATATCAACAGCATTAGAGTGTGCTCATTTGAAAGAGCTCAATATACAAGGGCTACACATTAATGATGAAAATCAGAACAATGTTTTTAGGCCGGTTGTTAAGAGTTGTGCTGGTGTCACAAACTTATTCGTTGATCTAGATAGCGATTGCTCATATATCGTAGCACTACTTCGGAATCCAAAAGCAGCCACGCAGAGTATGACCATTTCGGGTTACTCGACTGATGAGGTTGAGCAACAAAGGGATATACGTGAAATTGCATCAAGCCTCAGATGCAACACCAAATTGAAAGAGCTAAATCTGGGGTTTACGCTAGCACCAAATGAGATCAATGTATTTGAAAATGTGCTGTGTGATGCTTCTAGCATCGAAAGCATCTGCAAATCAAATCACACACTAGGATACTTGCATGTTGCATTCGAGGGGGGATAATTGGCAGAAGCAAGTGTACGAATTCTGCCGTTAAAGCTCAATAGGAATGAGAACAAAACAGAAGTCATCCAGAACAAGATCATGCAATACTACTTCATTGGGGACTGTGACATGAATCCATTTGTTAGTATGCCGATTTCAGTTTTGCCTGAAGTGATGAGGTTGGGCGAGGGAATGAGTAACAAACAAAATTCCATCTTCAAGTTATTGAAAAGCATTCCCGAGCTTTGCTGTGTCTTGGACTGAGCGGCCAGGGCATGTCTTCATGCTTGGTAGCTCAAGTGTGTGATGGATGTCGTTCTCGTATGTAACTATTATGGCCGTCAAAACAACAACATGAACATAGCGTAATATAGTCTTTCCTTCTACTACTTCTGAAGCTATTTTTATAATCGAAACGCACTTCTAAGGCTTTAATATTTCATGTCGAAGCGGGGGATCTGGGGCGAGACTTTGACCCCAGATGAATTAGCCTTCTCCAGCACCTCAACTTCAACTAGCTCAATGAAAGTCGAGACTCTTCAGCAGCCGCGTTGGCCTCCGAAGTCAAACGGGAATTGGTTCAATTGCTATCGAACAATATGTTGACATTGGCCCCTCCTGTACTTGCTTCGAATGTTTCATTGTAGGGTTCAACGATTCCCTCATTGTTAATTGTCCGCTGCGCTTGCTGAACTAGATATTGTCGTTGTTTTAGTATCATAATCCACGAGAACACAACTATTTTTCATCAACTTGCGTCATGACAATACGTCTGAATGATATTATATTCTTCGTGTTCAGGTGTCTCGTATGTTCACTTCAAGTTGTTGTCAGAATATATTCTGTCTGATTGATGCAAATCACAAGGGTCCACCCTACTCCACTAAATATTCTTCCCGAATGATCTAGAGAATATAATCTGATGTTAACACGTAAACCCTTCTGCTAGTACTTCTGAAGCTATTTCCACAATAGAATTGCACTTCTATATAGCCTTCTCCAGCACCCCCAACAAGCTCAAGAAAGCCAAGACTCTTTAGCCAGCCGTGTTGGCCTCCGAAATCAAACGGGAATTAAAATGCTATCCAATAATATGTTGGATGTTGGCGTTGGCCTCAATACCATCATGCACACATTTTGTTTTGTATATTATCCTTAGACATCTTTATTCTCAGAGTTTACCCAATTATTGAGATATGCACAATCAATGACGAGATTGATATTATTGAACTTGAACCGACGGCAAAAATAATTTGGTGATTGTCCGCTGCACTTGCTGGACTACTGAGCTGTTGACGTAGTATATACTTTGGTTGGCTTTTGATAGACAGAGACTTTCTCTCTCTCGCGAGAACACTACTTGATGAATAATAGCCTATCTTCTATCCTAACATACATCCCGAATCTAAATCAAATTCAGTCCGTCCAGTGAAGTCAGCGGCTTTGGTAAAACGCGAGGCGGTTGCAATAATGGTGGTGACGACTCAGGATGGATTTGGATATCTTTTTCCTGATCGAAAAGGCGCGGACAGGGTCTTCTCGGAGAGGGTATTTTGATCTGCAGCTTACCTGTCATATTCAACAATCAGTTATGAAAAGAATATGCAAGTACTTTATATTTAGAAGGTAAAAAGACTCACAGGGTCGTCACCCGTGACTAATTGAGAAAATAGATCGGATACCTTTGGCCTTTGTGTCTTATCTATCCTCAAGTACTGATTCCCGCGCACATTAGTACTTATGCTTTTTTCTTAGTTGCAAATTTCAACTCCGATCCGCTCACATCATGAACTATCCGATGGATCAACTGTGTAACTCACATCATCATCATGAGAACTCTCTCAATCAGGACATGAGAACTGCCGTCTGCTTACTGTCAACATCGAAACACCCCAAAAGATCATAAGATCTTCACTGCGTTAAACATCAAGTAGTTTCTAGTACAACAAAGCCACAAAACAATGGTGTCGAAACGAGTCATCCAAATCATCGCAGCCATCGCAGCCGTCACGGCCATCGCCATCGGTCTCGGCGTCACTCTCGGCAACAAGAACAACGATAACGCCGCCACCAACAACACGTCGGCTTCCAGGGGCAGCAAGTTCAATAATCAGTGTCGTCGATTGATCGATGGCCGTTACAGCTTCGACTCGTCGCCTAATCATCATCATCACGTCTTTAGGAAATTGAATCAACGCGGAACTTCTTACGACGGCAGTTCTTATTCCAAGGGCAGTTCCAAATCCAAGGGCAGCTCCTATTCCAAAGGCAGCTACTATTATCAGAATCCCGCCATTTGCTCCAAGGGAAGCAGCATCAGTTATCCGGCCTACGATCCGTGCAATCCCGTCCAATACGTACCGTGTGCCTGTCCCACCGCTCCTTCTTACACTTACTCTAATAAGGGAAGTTATTATTCAAAGGGCAGTTCAAAAGGCTCCAGTTATTCTTATTCCAAGGGCAGCTACTCTTCCAAGGGATCTAGTGGACAATCCAAATCAAATTACTCCAAGCCCAAGCCTGCCGCTGCTTCTGGTGGTGGATCGAAGGATGAGTGGAAGTCGGACGGTCACGTTCGTCGATTGATGCAATGGGAGAATGACGGGTATAACGTCGGTTCTGGTGGTGGCGGCGGCGGTGGCGGATCCAAGTATTCCGGTGGAAGTAAGAGCAGTTATTCTGGTGGTAGTAAGGGCGGTAACTACTATTCCAAGTCCAAGTCCAGCTATTCCAAGTCCAAGGGAAGTTATGTGTCTGGAGGGACTTGCATGTGTGCCGTATCTCCCCATGGTTATAATTACTCCAAGGGAAGCAGTAGCAAAGGAAGCAATTATTACTACTATTCGAAAGGAAGTAGCAAAGGTAGCTTCGTCACCGGTGGGTCATGCACGTGCTTGGCTCCTGCCACGGTGTCCAAGGGAAGCGGCAGCTATTATTCCAAATCCAAGGGTTCGTCCAAGTCCAGTAGTTATTACTCCAAGTCCAAGGGTAGTAGTAACTACGGTCTCGTTCCCGTCCCGTGTCCATGTTCCGAGCCCGTCGTTCCAGTTCAGCCTCCTGCTCTTTGTGAGCCCACTCCTCGTCCTACGCCCAAACCAACGGTTGCATTCATCATTCCTCCCACGACGCCCGCACCAACTCCCTGTGAGGCTCAGCAATTCTATTTGGTAAATGGGGTTTGTACCAATGATGTATTCCTCTTGGGTGGGACCTCGTACAGATCCGCAATGCAATGCTGCAACGTCAACTACGGAAGAGGGTCCATGAACAACGGTAACTGCGAATACGTCGATATTTGCAACACTCCCGCTCCCGTCACTCCCGCTCCGACTCCGTGCAACGATCAAGTCTTTTACTTTAATGGCAATGTGTGCTCCAATGCCATGGCCATGCCCGGCGCCACTGCCTATAACACTGTCATGGCATGCTGTAACACGAACTTTGGAATGGGATCCTTTAATAGCGGATCGTGCAACATTCAAGACGAGTGCAACACGCTTCAACCATCACCGTCTCCCATCACCCCCGCACCGACACCTTGTGACGCTCAAGTCTTTTACTTTGACGGGAATGTATGCTCCAATGCCATTTTCATCGCTGATGCTCAAGCATACAACTCCGTCGTGGTATGTTGCAACCAAAACTTTGGAGGAGGATCGTTTGTCAATGGGAATTGCGAATACGTCGATGAGTGCAACACCGAACCACCCACACCAACTCCCATCAGCACTGTTGTCACCGATGAACCTACACCATCTCCCACGACATGCGAGGATCAAGTCTTTTACTTCGACGGATCGTCTTGCACTAACGAACTCGCACTTGGCGATAATGTTCCATCCTACAACTCACTCAATCGATGCTGCAATCAAAACTTTGGAACCGGATCGTTGTCCCAAGGGATTTGTGAGTACACTGACATATGCAGTACCGAGCCACCCACACCATCCCCGACTACCATTACCAATCCTCCAACCTTTGGAAATACACCGACGGTATCTACTGAAACGACTGGACCTCCTACTACGACGGAGCGTTGGGAAGATTACTGGAATTAAGAGAGAGAGTAAGAGTCTTGGATACATACTTGTTTGGATATATGTTGTTGTTTTGTGATGGATCGAGTTATAATTTCATTGATAGTTAGATATTTGAAGAGGGATTGCAGGGATATATCTCTAGATCAAGAAAGAAGTGCATGTGTCAATAGCTCTTCTTTTGGATCTCTCTCTTCATTTTCGTGGTGACTATTTAATGTTTAGACAGAGCACTTTTTAATATTATTTAGTGCTGCAATATCTTTTTTAATCATCTAAAACTAAGTTTCTTGTTGTTATTGATAAGTGATCAGTTAATTTATGCATAAGTAATTCTGTAGTTCAAATACAATTAGAACAAATGACAAATACCGATGTGAACATACCCCCAACAACGCACTAGTTGGCACAGGCGTGATGCAAGTTCAAAATCAATTTGCGGATACAAACAAAACAAATACTCTATATAACCCCAAGGTCTCAAAGCCTAGTATGAATGATAGATCTTCTCGCTTGGAAGCATTTGCTTGACTATATTGCTGGAAGACATGATACATATCTGCATAGAAAGACTAATTATCAATTCAATTGAGTTGAGTGCTAATTATTTATTTTGTTGCTTCTATTTTCATTTTCCACATTGACGAATTTGCAATTGACCAATATGCATACAATCTCTTTACCCAATTAGTTGGCATTATCAGATCCACGTAAATTCGATTTCTTCACGCTGTCATTTTGGTCCTCAGTCTCATTAGCATTTAGCTGAGATACATTAGATTGAATTTCTCATAATTTGCTGCAAACTGAAAGCAAGCACTTTGGCATCTTACAGCTGGAGGAATGCGACCCCACGTGTCGTCGTCAGGTTCGTCGCCAGGTGGCAATACAGCAGGCGACCACAGTTGACGTCGAGATCCAGGTGAATTATCACTGGAATTCTCCTCTTGCTCCGGCTTGCCCTCGGTCTCGTTTGCAACTGGCTCAGCTTTGCTATAGTCTTTTGTGAAACAATCTGAATGACATTGTTTTAAGTTGGCCAAGTTACGATCCTTAACATATACAGCAGCGCAATTACGTTGGCACCCAACATAAGGAGGAGCATCATTGATGTTGACACTTCTGGCAGAGACGGTGGAGATGAGGCTAGCGAAAAGAGTGCATGCGATGATTGAGAGCTTCATGACTGTGTGATGATGATATGTTGATTTGTAGACGTTTTATGATATGGAATGACGCTTGTTGTTTTGGTGTATTGAAATATTATGAGCAGATCGGGGAGAACATATTTGATCTGCTCCAAGATTAGTGTAGAGTTCGAGCATGGGATTGTAGATGATGTCTCAAGACGACCTATCATCTTGTGCTGATAGTCTTCGTATCTATCGGCTGAGCATTATCTAATAATTTAGTGGGCTGAACTCTTAAATATCATATCCCGCGCTAGATAGATGATGTTCTCTGTACTAAGAAGCAGCCCCTATTTTGCACGCTAAACCAGAAATGGCGCGAAATAAAAATTATTACAGGTAGAGTAGTAGTAGTAGTAGTAGTAGTAGTAGTAGTAGTAGTAGTAGTAGTAGTAGTA
>JALLPH010001374.1:0-10560 GCA_036939855.1 Cyclotella choctawhatcheeana
CATTCTCTACAATGGTCCCCACAAGCTCGCTTTTGAGTCATGGGTGGGGAAAGTTTCAGCTTGAGGTCCCCACATTTCACAGCTGAATTGTGCATGTTTCGACAAGTGGATGCAAGTCTCAGCAGCAGGACTGTTCCAATGTCTTATTTCAAGTATAATGAGTGGTGAGACATGGTTGAGATTGGAGTTCATTCTCTACAATGGTCCCCACAAGCTCGATTATGAGTCATTGGTGGGGAAAGTTTCTGCAGTTTCTTCAACTTGATAGGTCCCACATTTCACAGATGAATTGTGCATGTTTTGACAAGTTGATGCAAGTCTCAGCAGCTGGACTGTTCCAATGTCTTATTTCAAGCGTAATGAATGGTGTGACTAGGTTGAGAATGGAATTCATCATCTACAATGGTCATCAAGCTCGATTTTGAGTCATGGGTGGGGAAAGTTTCAGCAGTTTCAGTCATTACAAACTGACTTTTGAGTTCAAGCTGGATTCCAAATGAATTGGTGTTCCCACATTTCAACTTATAATTGTGACCAGTGTAGGGTGAATCCAAAGAATTGTGGACTGATCTTTCTCCAGTAGTTTTTTTTGCAGTCATGAACTCAATTTGAATCTGTCATCAGCAATTATTCTAACTCTTTGCTATGAATCTCAAAGATTCCAGATGATACAATGACAATAGCTTTCATATTCTTTTGACTTCAAGGATTTACATTGAATCCTAGCGAAACTGATGATTTGAATCCATAACAAAATCAAATTTTCTTCACTCGTCAAGTAAGTGATAATGCATAAGAGTAAGGGGAATGCAGTATTTCTTTTCTCCTTCTATGTGTTGTACAGCCATTGCTCCAAATTAATCTGAACAGGCTTCTGTTGCTAAATCTGGAACTCAAAATTGAATTCTTCACCAGCTGACATGTGCTTCTATGTCAATTGCAGCAGTCGTCAAGATTGTCAGGATCTAGCATGTGTTATTTTGTCATGTCTTGTCGGATTATAAAACATCTGTTCTGCCGAAAATTGAGGGTTCATAAATTTTTGATGTAAAAGTTGCTAGACATGCAGTGACCGGTAGAGCTCAGTTGAAGATGGACTGAACACCTTTATATTTTCAGTCTTTGGATATCATCACACATTCACTATCGGTTTTACCTCAAATGCACGAGCTTGATGGCAAGGGCAGAGAGCTTAGACACCTGATTTAAGGTATGATCAAACATAAATGTACCTCATAAAAGACATACCCGAATGAATTAAAATATGATGAGCTTATTGCTCTTTGGGACTGGGGTAGCAGCACATGCTGCACCAATATTCGCACACATGTCTATGGTATTTCTGAGAAGTATTGCCCCTACCAGCTCAAACATTCTATCCATATCTAAAATTGTGTGATATGCGAGTACCATCGAGTTGGAGTACGAGAGCGGCATTTCAATTAGATGTAAAGCTAATGAGTGATAAATTACCCTCCATCCAAACCATTTATTTTTGCAGCATGGAAGTTGTTCCTCCCTCTGAGCTGGTTGTTCAAAATCATATTTTTTTATTCTTATCATAATCACGATGCATTATACCTTACCCTATTTGATAGCTTGACAAATGGCCTTTAGTATATTCATATTAATCGATCCAAACTGCAATTTTCGCCCCCCTTTAATGCAGCCAGCATTACACTGTGTTGTATTGTCACCAAGTCACCGTAGCTGGTCGATTAAAGCCCACGAACCAATTTCGCAAAGTGTTAAGGTTCATACCTTTTAATTGTCTTTGTATATCCAAAAGCATCATTGCGGCTCAAATCTACACTTCTCTCTTCCAAAATAACGAACAAAACAACCTTCTTTTAATCACTAAAGAAGGCAACCCAACAAAGATACAAAATGGGAATACTAAACAAGACGCTAATACCCGTCATGGCCTGAAGTTCTCTATTCATAACCTCCTCATTACGTTTGTTTAATGCCAACATTTCCTCACGTGTCATATCACGTACTTCAATGTCACTCAAATCTTCGGAGGGTTTCCTTCCGAATTGTGAGAGGGCTGTTTTTGAGGACGCGGGGGCAACGTTAGCACGTGATTGGATGGCATTCGTTGTTGTGAAGGCGGATGTGCTGGTGAACGTGGCCATGATGACAGCCAGGAGAAGAGCGGGGAAGATGATGCTGCGGGAGAACATTGCTGCTGTTGTTAAGTATGTAGTTACTTCTCTTCGTTTTGGAGTTGTTGAATTGATATCGTTGCGTTTGCGTTGACTTTGACCTGACCAAGAAATGAGGACTGACGCGAATTTTCACCTCTGACCTCGTCAGCTTTTTTAGGGGGCTTTTTCTCAGCCATACCGACAAGACTTAGCGGATGTCAACATCAGTTACCTCCTAAACATTCCTTGGGATCTTCAACCGAAGAATAGATAGCCAGTTTTCTCTGCGTCTTCGACAAACAGGAGAAGCCACCACGATGGTGCCCCACACGGTCGAATTCCTGAAAGTGAAGACTATTTTCTCACTGAGGAGCAGATTCGTACTTTCCATCAAGATGGTAAGTCTTTGCTTCTTTTGCCTCATGCTCCAGTATTTTATGAACCAATCAACTATCACTTATGACACTCAACACCACATCATTCCTTTTCGCACAGGGTGTGTCACTCTACACAACGTACTAACGGAAGAAGAAGTAACATCCATTGAAGAAGTATTCAACAAATTCTTAAACCGAGAAATCCATGTGCCAGGCAAAGATTTCTGTGACATGTCCAAGCCATTCGGGATCCCATTTGAGGAGTGGAGTATTATCAACTGTATGCTCCCAACACGATATCATCCTCCATTCCAGAACAATATATTTGAACGTATCACGTCAAAAATTGTTAGGCAATTACATCCTCATATCGAGATGACAAAGGATTATGATCAGTTGTTGAATAAACGACCTGGTAAGAAGGATGCTGTCTTTGCATGGCATCAGGATATGGGGTATTGGCCAAGTGCAAAAGTACTGGGAGTGGAAGAAACTGCAACTTGCACTTTTTCTTTGGCTATTGATGATAGCAGCGAAGAGAATGGTTGCTTGAGATATATTCCCGGAAGTCAAAAAGAGAAGCAGCTTAGACAGCATGCACCCTTGACGAGCTCTAGAGATGAAGGCCATGCATTAAAATTGGAAATTGATGAAGGTAAAGGAGATGTTATTAAGTTGGCTCCCTGTAATAGAGGTAGTATTACGGTTCACGATGAATGGGTCATTCACGGATCAAGTGGCAACTCTTCTCACCGTCAACGCAGGACATATGTATTGGCGTATCGGCCGAAGTCGGTGGTTGAAGCAGAGAGAAGACTGGGTTTTGATCACAGTCACAATACAGAAGTTAACTGGGATACATTTGATGCATCAGATGGATAGATTTTGGAAAAAAACGTACATTGGATGTAATAGCAGCAGTTAGTAAATCATTTAGCCTTATTGTAACAATTATTATAGTGATCGTCATGAAAATGGAAGCATTTTGACGCGGCTACCTGCTTCTGCAGAGATTCCCTCTTTGAATGAAACCTTGCACTTTCCCATCTTGCCGAAAGACCCATCAATTGCTCCCTCTTCTTCCGTTGCAAGTGATATGACTTTTCTACCCTTGTGCTTACTTATATCATCTTCCATCGAAAAAAGTCCTGATATAATTGCCACTGTGTGTTTGCCATTAACAAGATCTCCCTTAAGCTTTTCTATGTCACCAAGACGCTCTTCGTTTTCAGCTATGACTGTAGTGCTCTCAACAGTTGTATCTTCTTTTTGGATTCCATTCTTTTGTTTGTTTTTCTTCTTCTTTGCTGGTGGATCAATACGCAACCCGGCCCTGGCAGGAGGAAGTTTGGTATCCTGATGAATTGCTTTTCTAGGGTCATTGGCATAACGTTTGAAGCGAAGATACAATGGACCACCCTCTCTCACACAAGTCCCAGCCGGGAAATTAACGCGAAACTTGCCCGATGTTCCAAATGAACTCTGTATACTTCCAATGTCTCCAGTATCAGTTTCGACAAGCAGACCAACAAATTGGGACATGTTTGTCTCTTTCTTGAACAAGTCTGCACCAAACACCTCGTATCTGACTACTGCATTGTCATCATTACGCCTATGTGGATCACCAAGTCTGCAGACGTGGCCAACTTTTTCTTTCTTTGTGTACGTTCTCAATCGTTTGTCGTCCTGAATTGATTAAATAGATTGTTAGTCAAGGTGGTCTTGTACAACTCATACGCCACAAGAAAAACAATTACGCTGAGAAAACCTACAGTCTTTGCGTCATACCGTGCCACCAATCGTCCGGAAAATGCTAGTCTACATGCATTTGCATTCACTTCAGTGTCCAGTCGTGACCCAATAACAAGGCTATCCATCGGACAGTACACAGGAGTTTGAAACTCAATTCTAGCCCAATGCAGTGGTGGAAGACTATCAGTGTCTATTTTTGCTTTTCCTCCACTATTTTCTGATGGGAGAGAGTCTAGATAATCATCTTGGTGTAAAAAGTCTTGGTTCCAGTCTATCAAAAGAAGATAATTTGCGTTGAGGGTTAAGAGAACAACATAAATAAGCGAACCATTGGCACTAACCAAACTTTAACCGGGGCAAACCTGCCAAATCAGCGGAACCTCCCAATGAAGAGTTCCCGAGTGTTATCTGTTGATTGTTCTTCTTGTTTGTTGCAAATGTTACCTCCTGTATTTCTGTTTCTTTCTCGGCCTGTTCAGCAATTTCACGAGCTCCCCAGAACGTTACCGATGCCATGACAGTTGTATGCCCTACACTGATGTGAAACTTTGCCCCTGAATGCAGTGCTCCCTTAAAGAATCTCACCTTACGCACTACAGCTATGGCGCCACGAATCAAACGAACTGTTCCAGGAGAAGCAATGATCCCTGAATTAACACTGAGTTGTGAGATACGGCTTCTAATTTGTGTAACTATATGACTGTAAAACATATAACTTACCTCGTTCCATCAACTTAGCATCAAAATTGGACACGCATATTCCTGCTCTATCACCCTGCTGAATTATGTTGGCTTTCCTTCTAAACATTTGAAGTCCCTTGATTTTCTTTTGCGTTGCTAGTGTTGGAAACTCTACCATGTCATTTGGTCGTGCCGAGCCTAAGAAGATTGTGATAGTAAGAGTTGTCCAGATTCAGCTGATACTAACGAAGTCAATATCGCGTCTTACCTGATAGACATGTTCCAGTTAGTACTGTTCCCTGACCCTTAATAGGAAAGCAATGATCTACGGCAAAATGAAATCTATCAGGAGAGGGCTTCCCATCTCGATTAGGTGCCCTCATATGCGATTGCAAAACATTTAACAATCCATGGATATTATGTGTCCCCGACAAATGAGACGAAGACCCGTCAATACCTCCAATGGCGGCTACCTTCTCCCCACCAACACAAGCAGAAATACCAATCATGGTAGCATTCTCAAACTTTGTTCCACGCAATGCACTCCTCATTTTCTTTTCCGCAAGTCGTATCCGTTCCTCTCGTTCGTTCTCGGGGAATAAATCAACCTTATTCAATACTACTATTAGATTCCTAGTTGTCATTTCAGCTATCACCAGGCACTCAGCCGTTTGTGTTTGCATTCCTTTGGTTGCATCCACTACTAGCAATACCATGTCTATGATTTGTGCTCCACCAATGATTGTGCGGATCAACGAGGCATGGCCTGGACAATCCACAAGGGTTACTTGGAGAAGATCGTATTTTTGTTGCATTTCAGACTTTTGTTGGTTCTGTGGCTGCTGCTGTTCGTGTTGTTGTCGTTGTTTTTTGTTCTTATCATCATCAATACCATCATTCGTATCACCAACAAGTTCCTTCTTCAAATGATCCGGCAACGGCAAAAGAAAAGCACTAAACCCCAAATCTAAAGTTATACCACGAGCTCTTGACTGTTTGCTTTTATCTAAGGAAGCAGTACTTAACACAGAACTCAGAGTTTTGACTAGAGATGTTTTGCCTGTGTCGACATGTCCCAAAACTCCGACATTAAGATTCAATATTCGTTCTGGGGGGATTGTTTTGATTTGCTCTGGTGATAATATAGGTAGTGTTGGCTCTGTAACTTGTTCACATTGCGTTTGTATAGTTGGTGTTTGTTCTTGCGATGTAGGTGGGCGTTTCAGTATCTGTATTCCATTGGAAGCTATATTCTTTGTGATGTCCTTTGTGTTGCTTTCGCCACCAGCAGCACCATTGTTTGAAACATGACAATCAGATGCACCTTTTGTATCTTCCTCTTCAATAGATACACCAGACATAAGCTCATTGATCTTACACAAAACATCATTCCTCTTCTTTTCCAGTTCCTTTACCTCAGCACTCAATCGACCAATATCTACCTTCCACTGTTTCAACTGCTCAATTGTCTCAGGTGGTACCGCCTCCCCAGCCTTTTTCTTGGGAGCAATCACATTCGTCTGTAGATCTGACACCTGATGACGCAGTTGCTCGAGTGATGTTTGCGCCGATCTACGTTCGGTATCGCGTTGAAGTGCTTGATCTACGAGATCCGATGAGGAGGATGTTTCACCCGGAGTAGTTGGGTTGGATGCAAGAAGGGCCTTGCGATATTTATCGGGGTCGCCTCCCTTTTCGGGACGGAGATTGTTTATGGTTATTTTCGTTGAAGCCATGCTTAACTTTAGTGGTGGTGTTGGGTGTATTGGAGTATTAGTCTATTGAGATGAGGGATGGTGTTGGCTGTGTTTGTTGGGTGTTGTGAGGTGATGGTGACGGTGATTTGTCTAAGGCTGAGGGAAAAGAATAACATTGAGTCCCGACCCAACATCGAACCACGGATACCTACATATTAATTCTTCGCTAATGTTTTGGCCGTATCACTTTCCCTCTTCCTATCACTTCTCTTCCCAGAGATTCCTTCGCGCCAAGGATTCCATCAACTCGACAGAACTCCACTGTGCTGAAACCTGAAACTCCGTATGCTGACTTTACTTTACACGCAGATCCATTATTACAACGGCCCAACCAAGCCAAACTCTGATATCGAACGAAACCGGAACGGCATCGACTACAAATATCTATTGCAATTGTGATTATCCTCTCTTTATCCTGAAATTGATGTACTGACGCAGCAGATCTTACCTGCCATAATGACATCCACGATCGCCTCGACGACATTGAAACTGAGGTCTGACGTTGATTCGAAGAAGAGCACCGACACGAGAGTAATGAAATTAAGTTGCGATGAAACGAAATCTGAAGAATTCAACTACAACAAGACTCGGTTTACCTACTTTATTTATCGAGTTTCAATGGGTTCTTTGGTAGGTAGTATATTTTTGTTTCTATTGAAAACACGGAATGCATCCACTCACGCTGAATTCCTTAACCATTCGCTGTAGGTTCCATTTATCACACTTTACATGGTGAGTGAAGTAGAGATCACAGCTTGATTTGGTCTAGAGTGACGGTTCTAACATCGTCACATTAACCTTTTGTAGCAACACAAGGGATTGAATCATACTGAAATTGGATCGTAAGTATACCTTTTATTGAAATCCGCTATCAGCATCTCCTTTCTCTTTTGACCATGCACACTCGACTTCGAATTACACAGTCTGCAGGCCATTAAATCGATTGTACAATTAATCTTCGCCCCCATCTGGGGAAGTTTGAGTGATCATCCAGGAAAAAAGAAGCAAGCGCTGCTGGTGAGATTCAATGAACATTCCTTAGTGAATCTCTGCATTATAATATTCTAATGAAGTTAAATTTTCTCCGACGCTTTCCTTGTAACAGTGTTTGTACGCTGGGAGTGTAATCTTTCGATTATGTATAGCCTTCGTAGGAAGTAGCAGAGTTGGATTTGCTGCCTGTATTTTTACTTCGTACATGTTCTATGCGGCGGTGCCAGTGAGTGTTTGCCATGATACAATCCGATCTATTCCATAACAATCATAAACTCATAATATCTGCTCATACATTGCTTGCGACAGTCTATTCTCGATAGCATTGTTGTATCGTCAATGCCTGAAAGTGACAGAGCTAACTTCGGACGTGTTCGACTGTTTGGTGAATTAGGCAGCGGCGTAACATCATCCATCATGATGAGTGTTATCAATAACGAGAATTATGGATTCGAAGTGAGTAGAAGTTCAAATAATATTCTATTCTTTATTTTAGGTCAAACGTTCTTTATTCTAATTCACCTTTCGTATAGTATATGTTCATCGTGCATGCAATAGCCTCCTTAGTTGCATTCTTGTGCCTAGTATCTTTCGTTCGAGTGCCAGCAAGCATAACCAATCAAGTTGTGCAAAAAGAGAAGGCGATAAAATCTAATTGGAAAGATGGTATTCGATTGATTTTAGGCGATATTCAAATACTGGTATTGTTTAGTTTGATCATTTTCATGGGCTACACCTTGGGGTTTGCCGATAACTTTTGCTATATGAATATGAGACAGATATTCGAGAAAAACGAAGAGCCGATAGGGCAATTCTTCACAATATGTAGAATGTGTTTGTGCATCGGTGGGATAGTTTCGTGGTTTTTTGCAGGGTCTCTCACCAAACGATTCGGCTCGGAATTGGTCATGTTCGCAGCACTGTTCTGTATGCCCATTTGCCTATTCCTATACGGAGGGATCTCACAAGAGCTTAACTTCTGGACCAAATGTGGATTCCTGTTGGCTGAATCTATTCGTTCTGGAGTGTACGCGATTCTTTGGAGCACGGCTACTGTTCGTTTGAATAAATTATGCCCAACAAACATGAAATCAACCATGCAATCTCTGATGGATTGTACGTATAAGGGATTTGGTCATACGTCAGGGGCATTTGTTGGAGGCATTTTATGCAAAAGACATGGTACAATGTCAGAAGCCTTTATGGTTATGAGCCGAGGTTTACTCTCATTTTTGATTACCATTGGCGCAGTCTTATATACATTGCCCCCGAAGTAGCACTTGACCTAGCGATTGTTCTTGATTGCTTCCATTTCCGGTGACATACCAATGGAGGAGACATGAAAATGAAGGACTGAATTTGCTTATGGTTTGAGTTGCAGCATCTAGTGTAGAAAGTAACGTAGAAATAGTGGAACTTATTTAGGATTTAGAAAGAGAAAAACAGGAGTTAGTACAACAGCTAACTTTTTCATTACCTCTCCACCAACCATCTCCTCACTACAATGGCATTCAATGCCCAGCACTTAAGTGACACAAAAGCATGCATTAGTACAAATAATGATTAACATTGCTTTGCCGCTTCTATATATCCAGGCCTTTGCTTTGACCGCCACTAGCTGTTACGGTATGCCCCTAGCCCCTAGCTTTGTTCTTTGTCTTTGTTTGGAGGCTAAAATCTGTCTCATGCTATATTGAATGTTGTCTCTGTCTCCAATCAAACAGCTTTCTTCTAGGTATTGTCTCCTATAAGATACCACTTTGGCCGCGATCATCTTCAACTACGACTATTACCCTTATTATTGCCACATGGTAGTAATTTGTAATTTTGGTCTAGTTGCCCCATTATTCATTTCAAAATACTGTCGCTAAACCACTAATACATCTCTTCTTGCCTAAAAATCACTTTTGTGGTCCAGGTCCAGCCCAGGGTCTCTTTTTGGACACACATAGTAGAAGCTATCAGAGTGCCAAAGTTGTAACTGTACCTCTTTTTACCCCTGTTTACTGTTTACCCCTTTTATAGGGTAATTTCATGCAGACACTGCCCTTGAGCGGGTCACATGGGGAAAGGCCGTACAGCTTAGATGAAGCTAAAAGAGCAGCAAAATATTGTACCAAATTCAATTCTGATATGGTAAGTATTCTTCGGAATAATAGTGTTTGAGACTAAATTGTGGCCGGCGTGCATTGACAAAGACAGGCGAGCTCTTTTTTCAGTGAATTGAAATTAAATTCGCGAAAAGAGCGTTGCCGTTACTGTCTTTTGCGATTTGCCCTGACCTTAGTTCAGTCTCAAACACTATTCTCCCAGAAAATGTGCCCAACTAGGAGCTAGCAAGGCAGCAAATTTTTTATTTTTATCACCCAACTGTGGGGAGTGGGGAGTGGGGAGAAGTGGGGATATACTCCCAAGGTATTAAGTGTGTATCAAGCAACAGGGCAAGGAGCAAGGAGATATCACCGCTCCTGTTAGATCTTCATAGATAGAGGACACAATCACCATTCACTCTTATGCTAACTTATGCTTATGCCTGTTTTCACTGTGTCGGACTTGGACTGCTGTGCATATTTTTAGCCGGGAAACCATTTGATGATTGCTCCTATTACACTGAAGTATATTATGTTTCACATATATATTTCTAATCTTTGCTAAAACACACACACACTGAATATGCTGCGTACTCTCATCATAATCATGGATAACACAAATATTTTGGTATCAGTAGTAATAACACTAGATAGTATATCACAATTGCACTTGCACTGTGTCTGGTCTGATCCCCTGCAACTGCGGAGGAGCACTGCCACAAGGCCAATTGTACTGTACATAGTAATGATACCATAGTTG
>JALLPH010001375.1:0-11772 GCA_036939855.1 Cyclotella choctawhatcheeana
CTGCCGATGAAGATGATTGCGGAAAAACTGCAATTGAGATACTGAAAGAGAGGTATGCTGGTACTTTCAAGTCGGATTGATTTGGTGCCGAGTACATTGTGTGTGTTGAAATTAGTAATTAGTATGGAATGTATTATCTAGTATTGTATCTGACGTTAAAGAGAGTGAGCATAATCATGACTTGGTACTCTAGACTGATCTACAGATAGACAGCCATGAGCTCTAAGAATAGTTATTGAATGAGTGTATCTTGTTGCATTATATAAAATATATTTTAGTGGTAACAACATCAATGAACAGCATACTCTTTGATCCAAGGAAGATATATTTGACATAATCTATGTATAGAATTCAATTCCAGACATATGTTTTGTCAATTTTCATCCCCCAAGATTATCATTTGCTTGATGTAGGAATGTATACTCTATGTAAATGGGAGATGTCTCTCTAAACTTCAATTCGTTTACTACTCAAGTAGTAGTCTCTATTTGAAACATAGATGATAGCAAAGATTACTTGGCACCTTTATCCTCCGGATCTAACGTGCAACGTAACAGAAAACGAAGAATAGGAAAATATAATGAGAATATATTCATATTGAGAAGAAGAGAAACAAAACAACAAGGCGACAACCACATCACACTCACAATCGAACGCATCCGTAATCCCCAAAATCTTCATAGTTTCCTTCTTATCCATCCCCCTCTTCTTAACCAAATAATCCTTACAAGCAAAGATATTATCCGTCCATCGATTCGCCGCATTTTTCACCAACTCCAACTCTTTTTCCAAATCGGCAATAGCCTGCGGATCATTTCGTTTCAACGCGTTCAACTCTTCCGTGGCCTTGATTTTCAACGCGGACAATTCGGACCGACGGCTCATTTTCTTGGCACGTTCGTTCGATTCATCGTCTTCTCGTCCTCGTTTGGCATCGGCCAATTTGGCCGTGGCTTCTTGGAGTTTTGTAGTGAGGTGTTGAATGTTGCGCAGCGTCGATTCGTGTTGGAGTTGGGATAATCGATCTTTTTTGGAGGGGAAGGACCAGTAGTAGTTGGAGCCGCCGATTTTTTCCTTGTCGACTAAAGAGTCGTCGCAGAGGGAGGTGTTGATGTCGATGATGCTGTGTGGATGTGGGAGCAAGAGAGGTTTAATAATATTTGGAGTTGGAAAAAAATGCGGTCATTGTTGATGAGAATTCATTCCGTAATCACTTCGCGGCAGGAAGTTAGTAGTAGCAGCGCACGAACAATTGGTCGTCAAATCACACACTTAACAAATAAAACAAACCCTCCTTTTCATTATAGAGATCAAAATGACAAAAGGCCGTTAATATATTCCCAACCAGAAGACGAATTCATAACTCACGTATTCCCATTGACACCGGCCTTGGTCGCCAATGCCACAATCTCCTTCTCCGTGTAGACCTCCTTGGATCCGTGATAGATTTTGAGAATTGTTTGCCGTTTTTCCTCGGCGGACATTCGTTTGGATCCGGCCATGGTTGTTAGTTTGCGTTGATGAAAAGAAAAATGGTGTTGTGGGTTGTGGTTGTGGTTGTGGTGTCGGGAGGTGTGGCGTGTGGGGTGGGTTGCTGTTTGCGGTGTATCTGTGTTGGTGCGCGTATGCACGTGTGCGGTGTGCAGGAGGCAAAAAGTGAAAAGTGAAAAAAGGTCAGCGCGGTGAAGTACAGTGCAGTCCCACGAAGTGGACCCCCCTAACTCAAAGTGGACCCCCGCATTTGTGTCAGGCCGAAGTGGACCCTCCTATGTGGGTCATGTGCACTACTCATCCATAAGCCTGCTTGCTAACTACTCACCTCATACCTAAAGTGGACCCCCCCAAAATTGAGGCTAGGGTTGAGAAAGTGGACCACCCCGGGTCAACCTCTCATTATTTGTATAACATTGCATTCAATCAAGACTTGTCGGGGTGAAAAACAGCAAGAGTCACAGACATTGAGTTACATGTTCTATGGTGCCACATCTTTCAACAAAAATATCAACGGATGGGATGCCTCTCGTGCTGAAAGTACGAACGCAATGTTCGGCTGGGCTTCTAGCTTCAATCAAAATCTCCACGATTGGAAGACAGGAACAGTCACAAACATGGAATTCATGTTCAGTGGTGCCACAAACTTTAATGGAGACATTAGTGAATGGAATACAGGGAGTGTCACAAACATGCGACTTATGTTTTATCAGGCTACGAACTTCAATCGAAATCTCAATTTCAATTCAAATGAAAATCATTGGGATGTGAGCAGAGTCCAAAACATGCGATTAATGTTTAGCTACGCAGATTCTTTTAATGGAGACATTAGTAAATGGAATACAGGGAGTGTCACAGACATGGGATACATACTTAAAAATGCTACAGCGTTCGATCCAGACATTAAAGAATGGGAAACTGGACAAGTCACAGACATGCAGCAAATGTTTCTTCATGCTGAGAGCTTCAATAAAAATATTGGAAGTTGGGATGTATCGAAAGTTACAAACATGATGCAAATGTTTCGGTATGCAATAAAGTTTAATCAAGATTTAGAAAAATGGGATACAAGGAGAGTCACAAACATGGATCGCATGTTTAGTTACGCTGCGAACTTCAACCAAAATATGTGTGCATGGAAGGATAAATTTCCATGGTATAATTGCTTATACATGTTTTATGGAACAAGCTGTCCCAATAAAAAATCTCCACTGAGGATTGAAACCCACCACCCTTACCTATACAAGAACATGTGTCAAACAAGAGAGGATGAGATTTGTGTTGGTGTCTCCGATGAAAATTGGGAACCTGAAGACATTTTCTGGTCTGTGGAAAGTTATTCTCAAGTCACTGAAGCAGATGACACTGACGTAGATGACACTGAAGCAGATGACTATGATGAAACACCTCTGCGGATGAATTTGCAAAATTGGCAATCCCTAGAGTCTCCTCGCCTTACTGAAATGGATTCTCTTCCCAGCCTATCCTCCTCTGTAAGTCAAAGACTATCATCATAAATCCTCCGGTGTAATTTTACTGTTATGCAGAACTTATCTAACAAAAATCATCTCTCCACCATGGGCAGAAGGGCAACTTAATATCATGGAGAAGATTGATCAGATTCAAAACTACTCTTCCTCTTGCCTTGCAAGACAATCTTGCGCTTGAAGATGTAGAAAATGCAAATGTGTGGGGGCAGTGTTGTGGGGGCGTGTGCGTGTGGGGGGCGTGTGGCGTGTGGAGGGTGGGTTTGCGGTGTGTGATGTCAACGTGAAAAGGTGAAGTGAAAAATGGCCGCAACTTGATAAAGCAAGAGACTTGATAAAGGATAAAGCAAGAGGTGAGTTATTAGTTATTGGTGTGAACTGACAACTATTTATCAACCTGACGAAACTCATTCAAATTCAGTGATGGTATATTTGCGTGAGCAAGCAACTCTACGCACGTACCATGCCAGTAACCAAATATAAAGTGATGATGGCATATTTGGGTAGATATGATACACATCACTCGAAAAGCAACACACTACATGTCCGTTAAATAATTTATGCAGTACTAATACTACAGGAAGGTACAACATGTCAGTTAAACAAATATAGTCATGGTATAAATCATGGCATATATTTGTTTAGATAAAAGCATCACTGCAGTCGATTTTATCAAGTAAGGTCATGACATGATTTGGGTAGGTAAGCATTACTGCAGGCCAGGATGACTAAATACGGTGATGCTTTTGTGGTGATTGCTCTCCCTTTTTTACGATGCGGCTCGAATATTACATATGCGTCAAGTCTCTGAATATCATGCCTGGACCACGCCAATGACAAAAAGGTTTGTCATTCATCAAAGAAACTCCGTGTTTATTTTTCGTTCATGGTCCAGTCATTCAAGAGAGAAGAACAGCTTCGCTTTTTCATTGTGTAAGAGGGTTGACTCTTGTTTCATCGCCAATCTTCAATTGTCACTTTTCCGTCATCGCTCTGCCTCATTTTACAATACACACCGTTATAATCATCATTGTCATCACCATCATCCTCTTTCGCACCATTACTACCATTCTCACAAACCTCTGGTAATTTCATATTCAAACAACAATAATCCAACGCCAACAAACGACATATCTTCCGCTTGGTACCATTCGTAACGAGATCGACATTAAACCGTCTCGATATTTTCCTACCGTGTGTAATATCTCCATCGGGGATGATAACACCCTTGGATTTCGCCACGTCTTGCCACTCCCGTTCGGCATTAGAAGCATTATACAATGCCGTTAGCGGTAACGGCTCTCCGCTTTGACCGTAGACCAAATTCGATACCTGTAAGTGTAAATGCACATCAAACGGGTCTAATCCGTCGTAATCACGTACGAATTGTTCGAATCGTTTCGTTAATGTCCCATCGTCAATCGATGGTACCGTATTACACTTGGCACCGTGTCCCTTCTCCAATATATCGGATGGACAGTAAAATTTACGATAATCGGTAATGCTCTTCATACCCTCGTATAAATACGGATACTTTTCCATCTTATACTTGACGGAATGATACCATTTTTTAACCTTGGGTTTATCCGCCACTATCTCTCCGTCACCCATCCACGGCCCCAATCGAAAGAATGCCTCATCGTACGAAGAATAGAATCGATTGAGAGGTTCTCTAATGAAGGAAATTAAATCGTATCCCATTTCGTTAACGAGATGATTTAATTCGTCGTGTTGGATACGTCGATCTTTCCCTTCTAAAAAGTCTTGAATGACATGTCGACCGGTGGAAGAGGATGATTTGGGTATATTCCTATATATCAAAGTGTAATTGTCGGATACGGCGGCAAGTAAGGATTGAGAGTCCGGGACGTGTGTACCGTAGGTGGTCATGTTGACGTGACAATGTCGAAAGGATTGGGCGGGGGATAGGAGTAAGGAACCGGGATGGAATTGAAATACCTTGTTGGATGGGTAGGGTTGGGATTGGATTAGAAGTGAAGTTAGGTAGGCTTGCATCATGGGTCCTTGAAATTCGGGCAATGATGAGAGACGTTGTTGTTGTCGATTGGTATTGGTATCCTTGGTGGCGTGAAACGATGACTGCAGTAGATATTGGGTGTAGTGTGCGTAATGAGCCCTGTGGCCGATGATGAAGTTGGTAGAGCCGACGAGGCATGCGGCCACCAGCAGAATTAATGTGGGGACGTTGTATTCGCATGTTTTCTTGTCATGATTGTAATTCTTCTTCGGCTTGTTGGTTTGAGTTTGTGATGATGATTGGGTATTGTCGCTGCCGCTGCTGTCTTTTTGTTCAATATTGTAGATCATCATGTGTGATAAAACAAGCGAAAGCTCTCTTCGAGGTTAATATGAAAAAGCGATTGGACTTTCAGCTCATTACATTTTCGCTGTATGCTTCTATTCAGAGAGACGATGTCTTGATTGTATTGTGTCGATCTAGGTCGACGGCGGCCGCGAGAGAATCTGTATCTTTGAGATCTCGAGATTGGAAGTGGTTTTCCTGATTGTCTATTTACAGAGGAATTCGTAGAAATTGAATTTTGACTCCGATCTCCTCACATTTTTGCTTGGCGAAAAGACAGGAAATCAAGGGGGAGTGATTGCATTTCGATTTGAAGGCATTGATTGATTTCATTCCATACAAGAGAAAGCAAAACTAGCATTCATTCATTCAATGCATATTGAGATATTCGTTGATCTAAAATAGATAGAAATGAAAAATAACCAACATTATCATTCTACTTCATCATCGGCAACATTGCATCATTCACCAATCAAACAGCAACAGCAGCAGCCCGTCACAACACATCGATCCATCATTGTCACCACACTGCTATTATGTTCCTCCTTCGCCATTTTACACGTACATATTGGCTACAAGAGTCTGAATCACTTTCGACATCGTCAACGGAGGATAGATCAACACAGTCATGATGTACCAACGATATTGCCGAATGTTGTTCGACGACATGAAACAAAAGCATCACCACGGCAGCAACAACATCATGGCGGCAGAAGAGGCAAGAAACGAATGAGAGTCAAGTCTGATACTAATACAAATCATACAGTACAGGATGGAAGCTTCATCACTCAACTGCTACAAGGCAAAATCGACACACAACAAGACAAAAGAACACAAACAACAAAAACAATCAATCGCTACAAATTCCAACCGGGTACACTAGAAATGAACAGCGCCCACACCCTAAAACACTGTCACGTCGACACAAATCAATACAAACATCACGGTCCATCCGGTCACAAAATCCTAGTCTCACTATCGCACCAATACAAACTAATCTATAGGAATATACCAAAGTCTTCCTCGTCTACCTCACGGCATGCCATGCAACACGTATTCAACGGCACTGATACCCGTATCACGGTTCACGATATACATCAATACGTACAACACAATTATGACAACAACGAACACTATCAAGTATTCTCATTCATACGTGATCCATTATCACGATTCTACTCCTCGTACGACGAAGCCTACTACCGCCGAGGACCGTGGTTCGGTTCCGGTCGACTCGTTACCAATCGTCCCGGCGAACGTAAAGCATACTTCAAAAACAAACACAAGGTCGATCCGTATCCGTACCTGTACGAGGGGATGGTAAGCTACGATGATTATCGGGATAAATATTGCAATTTAAAGAATGATAGAGATTGTTTATCAGTGACGAGTATTGACAATGGGGATTTAATGAGGAGATTTGAACAATTCGTGTATGATTACAACGGATTGGACCCGTTTGATGTTCATTTGAGTTTACAAGTTCCATTCCTTGTTAATAGGATAACGGGAAGATCGTTACCGATATCGGAGTTGTATAATGCCTCCGATGCCGAGAGGGATTGGATGGAAATTGCACATCGAAATAATGTCACGGTGTCAGATGGTACAAGCGCTAGTAATTTATCATCATCCTTTGTTCACGGAAGGAAATTTCCGAGACGGTTTAATATGAGTCTGGTATCGGAGGAAACGAAACGAAAGATTTGCAAGATTACAATGTTGGATTATTGTTGTTTGAATTTGAGATTGCCGGAAGTGTGCCAGTATGATTTGGAGATGGAGGAAGCCGAGGGTGTATTCTCCTGTGCTGCCGAGAGGAGCGATGATGACAACAACTTTTATATAATGCCATGGAACGATTTGTAAATAAATCATAATGTTTGTGATTATTATGCAAGCAGCTGTTAATTTTAACTGTTATATCTGAATCCATTGTGCAGGATACATCAACTCATTCCAGTGCTGGCAATATCATATGTTGAAGTACTATGCATTGATTTTTCGTGAATATGGAATATAGGACAAGAGTTGATATATTATGCAACACTCTGATTCGTGGCGACACTTTTAAAGTGAATCAGAGTTCACCCTAGTTCGTTTCTAAAACTCTACACCGATGATGCCCAATGGTTGTGCTTATTCCTGTTCGAGGCCACTATTTGATCTTGTAGTTTGCTGGCAGTAGGCGAGTAAGCATCGTCAAAATTTATGCTGCTACTGCTACTACTATTCTGACCAATAAGAGCACGAATCTTTCGTGCTTCCATGATTCGATTGTACATACGCCAGGTTAGCTGGTTGTAGTACTCGGAATCTGCGGAATCGAGAAGGCTACTACTGTCACGTCGTTGAGAGTTGGGATCGGTCATATTCTTGATTGGAATGGGAAGGCTGCTCTGCCGCCCGACTACTCGAGGGAATTCTTCGCTGTGCGATGTTGACACCTCGGTGCATTTTGAATGCATGATTCGCTCTTTGTTTGGTATGTTCACTTGATATCTCTTGGTGCTGTTCATGATATGTCTGTTAGATTCGAGGCAATGCATGTCACAAGTATGGGTTAAGTGCCAAATGTCAAATACTGATTGACGACGAATGATTCATCCATGTATCCTCACCTCTAATAAGTATATATGTTATGATATTGCTGGTCGAATCTAATTATCAATCAACTTAATGATGGGATGAACACAACTGTTTATGGATCGACTGAACAATGAAATCGGTATTGTTACTCCGCATAATACAATATGCAAAACTCTGACTCTGTACTGCCCCTCTCGATGGAGTTCGCGTGATGCAACTCTCCATGTGCATGCCATGAATCTTGGAGCCTGCTGAAGCCGTTGTGTGATTTGGCGCAGCAGGAGAGTGTCAGTAAGAGGTAAGGTGCCTTCGCCGCTTTGGCTTGTGCTTGACACGCATCTCTCGGCTTCGGTGAATGTCATTATTGTGTAGTCAACTGAATCTTGCATCTCCTGAATCCGTTGTGGGTTTCTTGCTGTTTCTTGACATCGGAAGATAGAGTGGAGAGTCAGAGTATCTAGTGACTCAAGATTCAAGCAAGATCAATCCAATCAATCACTTTTCCCGCCCGTTTCTAGCGGCCATCAGCCACATTCAAACTTCAACTCATCAGAGCAACTCACAACTCAATAAAACAAAAAATATCCGCCTGTAACCTGTAACCATGACAAAACTCTCAGTATTATCGCTAGCTCTACTTTCCCTCTCGGCCACATCGGCCTTCCACGTCCCCAACAATAACCAACAGCCCATTGTTATCTCCCAACAGCTAACAAATGCAGCCACAACCGCCGCTATTGCTCTAACGACCTCGCCTCTTATGGCACTGGCCGAGCAGGACGATGATTATGTG
Organism: Cyclotella choctawhatcheeana; assembly: GCA_036939855.1. Lineage (NCBI taxonomy): Eukaryota > Bacillariophyta > Thalassiosirophyceae > Thalassiosirales > Thalassiosiraceae > Cyclotella > Cyclotella choctawhatcheeana. Next base: position 8,684 of record JALLPH010001375.1, read on the forward strand.
TACGGTGCTGTTGCGGTGCGTATGGTGATGTGTTGTACCCTCCGTTTTTCTAATAAATGGTATTCGTAAATGCAACAAGTCGCTAGTGCGTTCAATTGCCGTACTTTAATCCCGACGCCTGACAGAAAATGATTTGTTCAAATAATGAGTGAGCAAATAATAATCTGCGGACATCACTGATTGCAGCGGTTGTCAGTAGCAAAATCGACTTCTGATGGTTTCATGGATGGCATTTGAGCATACAATTTGCTTGGTAGTGAACTTGTTATGAGTTATGATACATTGCTCAGCATGTATTGTTTTAAGTGTGCCTTGGATTTCAAAACCAGAGGTTCCATTATTTCTTTATATTACCTTGGATTTCATCCGTATATTCATTACTTCCTGTCTATTTTTACATATTGAAACAATAGGCACCGGGGGGTGTTGGGTTAGCATGGGGCCTAGGTGCATTAGCTATCATAACAGCCGCTGTTCCTGTGATTTTGGCTCCCGGCGAGGATGCGTTTAACGAAATGAAGGATAGGGACGAGAAGAAATGGGGCAAATTTTAGAGAGTAAACCTGGTCTCTTATGGTTGATGAGTAGAGTGAGCGTGCTTCAAAACTAGTTGAGATGTGAATCGTAGTGATCGAATGCAATTGTTTTTCGTTTCGGTGCAATTATAGACAAGCATAATCTACACTTCTTGACACGCTAAGCAACAACAGTATATTATATCTTTGTGCTAGCTTTCTGCCTTAAAAAATGTTAATCCTAATGTTGAATGATAAACGAAGCTTCTTAATAATAAGTTGTAACTTAAGCGTGGCTGTTTTGTCATATTGCATCGATGTCTGACTTATGAGTCCCCCTCTTTTCAAAGCTATACATTAGTTGGAGTGGCGGTGTAGTGACTGACCGAATCTACTTGCTAATTTTGCTTTTTGATCCCCTGTTTACCATGGCCTTAGTCACTATCTTTGTGCTTGCCAAACATGGCAATGTACTCTTCATCCTTGAACATTTCATGCGGAGGTGAGTTGAATCCCTTAAAAACTTCATCCTTGAATGTATCAAGGTCCCCCCAGTCGTTGGATGATTCCTCGTCTTCTGTGGTCTTGGGGGTACCAATAAGTTCTTTGAGAATGGCACTACCTGCAGCACTTGCATCGTCAAACCCAATATCGTTATGAGAAAATTCAATATTGGGCTTGGTAAGAGAGATGTCATCGAAGTCGAATTTGGAGCAGTCCGTTTCAAGGGTCTCATTGATGTCAACTGAAAAATCATCGATTTCGAAAGCAAAGTCCTCAAACCCAGCCATTTTCATATGGGGAAGTTTTACCTCAGGCAGATGTGGCACTTGAAGCTCGAAATTCCTTTTCATACTAGTTTGAACGTCGGGTAAGTGAATGGCCGTACCCGTACTGGTTTGTACGTCCGGGAAGTGAATGGCCGTAGCCGTACTGGTTTGTACGTCCGGGAAGTGAATGGCCGTAGCCGTACTAGTTTGCACATCAGGGAAGATCGTGGCCGTACCTGTACTCGTTTGCACATTAGGAGGTAAATTGATGGCCGTACCCGTACTCGTTTGCACATCAGGGAAGTTGATGGCCGTACCCGTACTTACTTGCACATCAGGGGTGATGACGGTACCATCGTGCAACACTTCGGTGACCCCCATAGTTGCCTTAATCATCTGCATCCTAGCCTTTTTCTTTGCCCTATTTTCCCGCTGCTTAGCGGCCTTGCGTTTCTTCCTCTCTTGAGACCGCCATTCAGATAGTTCTTTCTCGGTCATGGTTTTCATCTGATCATCCGGAGGCTAAAGATATTTAAGCAGACATATAAATGAATATACCGATCACGCCAGACGACATCAAATAATAAAACTACATGTAAACTTGCCATATAGTTCGGCCTGGCGCCTCCCTTGAACGGTACAGAATGGCGGAAATGCAATGAAATCGAAGGAAGATTCATCTTCTCTCTGTGCTTATTATACGCTGCGATAATGTTTGCATCCTTCTCCGCCTGGCGATTTCGCCAGCGAGCAGTGTTGGCCGCCCGGGCGGTCGTACTCTCTTTAGTCTTTTCGGTAGAATCCTCCTCGACCTTCTGTGATTTTGCCATGGCGTAGCTGTGGTTTGCTAGGAGAAGTTGCCACGTAAAACTATGACAGAGCTTTGATGGATTTGGATTTTCTTACAGTTAAAGTTTATAGTCGGCAAAACTTATTTGTCTGAGAATATTTATTTGAGAACATCGTTATGTCTAGTTTGTTCGCAGCTAATGTGCCTCCTAAATGAGGAAGGAGGAAGCGGGAAGTGACATAGTGAATAATGTGATCACAAAGCAAGATCGAAAGCGCGGGAAATATTCCCACTCTGGAGCAAACTGGCTTCTCCTGCATCTCCGATCATACTCTGCGAAGATTTCTGGGCAGATTTCTTCGTCTAGAGAGTCTACTCAAATCTAGGAATAGACACACCAGCAATTTCTCGCGTAGAGGCGGGTATCAAAAACGGGGTGCGGGCCTCTAATTTGGGGCTCCAAATGGAGGCGTGAGCTTGAGCCTCTACCGTGCTCTAACTCACGAACCCCCAATCCTTTAGCTTTCTTAATTTTTGCCGTCCGCTCATCACTCACTCTTTCGGCAGGTTTACTCACATCAACCATGTTGTGCTGGTCCACTGTCCATTCTTAACTAAGAACATCAAAAAAGGGCATTATGGCGAAGTGTCCACCATCACAATCGCGTCCTCCGTGTCTGCAGTTACACCAACAACCTGTAGATCATCATAGATCATCCTCTAGTCAATTGGATAGGGCCCTGGTGCGACGCCCTTCTCTTTGTGGTCTGATGTTAATTCGTTCTGCTACCATATCAGTCATAAGGTCATGAGAGATTACCAATGTGCCTGGTCATTGGTAAAGAAACTAATTGTGGCTGTGTATATATCATCAGGGTTAATGTAACATTACTGATCTGATGATGGCTGCTGCTATTGAGAAAATCAGGATTAATAAGCTAGGACTTATGTTCCTTTTCGCTCCTTCCTTCTGAGACAGGTCAAAAGTAAGGGAACATAGGTTAGGAAGGTAAT
>JALLPH010001376.1:0-11472 GCA_036939855.1 Cyclotella choctawhatcheeana
AATCCTACCTTTCACACCAAGATGGAGTATGTTTGGATTGGTTCAAGAATTTCACAGCATGTGAACCCTTCCAATGCACCTGACATCTTATAGTTAGTTAAGAAGAAATGTTTCATGGTTGTTTTTTAAGGTGATTTTAAAAATAGTTATGACAGTAGAGCCACATGTCAGAATATGCCCCTTCCCATAATTCATCATCACCACAATTGACTACTTACAGATACATGGTCACTACAATATCTCTATCCCCTCCGACAGCAGCATATCATACCCTGGGAAGTTCTATCAATGTAGAGGTAGAGATATTACCAGATCCGCAGAGGCAGACAATTACTCATCAGCAACAGATGACATAAGGGTAGAGACAACAGTTGTGTTCCAAGGGTGGAGATAACCATAATCAAATTTGATGTAGAAATAGACAACAATTAAAATTCAAGCAAAGAGTTCCAATCAACAGAAGATGATTAGAGATTATATGGTTTGATTTTCATTTGAAGAAAAAACATATTTGGGAATATCTGGTATTTGGACACTGTTTTTTTCTCCGAGTGCAGACTTATCACTCCTTGCACGCTAACTTAGAGAAAACTTGATATTTACTTACTCTAGCTTAGCACTCGAGTGGTGAGAAGATCTGCACTAAGACTAAGAGAAAAAACCTGCACCCCAGAGTTAAAGTACAATCAACACGAGCATTAGTGTGGCAAGGGTGTTATAATCTGGCTAATAACTGGATCAGCTGCTAGAGACAGAGGAGAAAAATAGAGAACCACCACACCAACCACGATGAATGCACGTGCCCGGAGAAGACGCGTCAACACAAACCCAACAAACATTCATAACATCTCACCATCACTAACTAATGTAACTTTAACAGTCAAATTAAGAGTTACAATAGGTTACAATTATTGATATCTAGTCATTTGTTATGATTAAGTTACTACTTGACTCATCAGGGGTGATTGAAAAGAAGTGACTCAACTGATTGTGAATTGTGAGGTCTGTCAAAGTATTGAATATTAGAAATGAGAGAGACCAAATGTACCAGAAAAGAGGAGAAGGAGCATCAATAATTGAGTGAAGAACCTCATGACTCATGACACAGGCATCATTCACCATAATCCACTGTGCCTACCATTCTAGCCTGCTCAACTTTTGCGTGCCCAGATCTAGCCGAACGGAAATTTGAATATCTTACCTTTTTTAAATTATAACAAAAAAGCACAAATGTCAATGAAACTTAAACATTCAAAGGTAAATTTACCCGCCTATTTGAATTTGTCACGACAGACACGCCCAGTGAAAGCCACCCCCACCCCCCCGACAACTTATACAACACCGCAAGCAAGAGCCAGAATAGAAGTCTCAGATGAAGTGATCCCTTCCCGTTGGCTTATGGTTGGTTGCATGTGCTATATTAAAGTCATTGTGTAGACAAGAAAGAGCGTGGTGCGTTGGTAGGTTCCTCATCTTACTGCCACTGCTTCCTGCGTCTCCCAGCCCATCTACAGTGCAATTCTACATTTCTAAACTGAACATCACCAAGAGAACCTAAGTTTGTTATATCAGACCGCAACATAGGAGGGGCACACGGCGTAAAATGTCAGCACTTATTTTCACTCTTCTTCTGCATCTCTTTGCAACACTGCCGTCACCAACGAACGCAGGTCTAACCATTGGCTCGGTATCATCCACCTCCACATGCTACGATGCTCTCACTGAATCATCTGGAGATGACAATCTAGTCGACAAGGATGAATACGTAACATTCATAAACATATTGAGCGATGATTTTTTCACATATCCACAGTACAATCCAGAGACAAATGAATACGGCAACTTACCTGTTAGTGAATTCTTTCAACTCCCAATCGAATTGCAAATGAACTTTAATACCTTGGCATGTGGTGGGGCCTTTGTTTCCTGTCCAAATGCCTACCTTGTGACGGATGGGGCAGGCAGTGGCGAAACCCCCACAGACCAACAAACCATTTATTTGTATGAGGTGTGTTCCAATACAGAAGAGAGCATTGACGATGCTAAGGCTGCTGTGGAGGAGGCAGAGAAGCTAACGAATAGTCCTGTCACGGACAGCCCCGTAAAAAGCCCCGCGGCTGCTCCGTCTATTTCACCAACAGTGGATAGTCTCACGGCTGTTCCTTCTGTTTCACCAACAGTGGATATTTTATCGAACACGGTTGAGTATTATTCTGAATTTCAGTATCAGATACAAGTATCAGAAGGATTGACTGCATCAGCTGTCATGAAGCCGACGCATCAAATTAATATAGATTTGGTTACAGGGATGAATGACTGGAGTGCAGAAACTTGCGAAGAATGGAATAATATGACAGCGAGTCGGAGAAGGCTGAGAGGAAGGAGGTTGTTGGCTGTGACAACTGAGTTGAACCCTTCGATTATTACAAATGTCACTGATGTCGGTGAGTCTAACAAGGTCTTATACTACTTACACTTTTCTCGTGGCCATGATGTATTTTCCTCCCTCTTTTTATCATACCTCTTATTCTCTATTCAGCATGCAACAATTCAACCAAAGCTAACGTCGCACCATCCACTCGACAGTGGTTACCACCTGGAGGCGACCACTGTCTCCTAATCACTCAAGGCCAAACTTACTACCTGACCGGCAACACTTCTGAGGAAGATATCTTTGTATTTCTCTCATCAGAATTTGATAAGGATATAGAGGATGGAAGTTATCTAGAAACCATTCCAGAACCTAGCAGGAGTGAGATTCGAACCATTTATCCATCCAGCAGCGATGACGAATCAAGTCCCCCAGACACAGGAGCAAAACCCAATCCACCGCCATCACCTTCTGCTACAGTTGATACTATAACTCCAGATGAACCAGGAGGATCTAATACTGCAGCCATCGCCGCAGGGGTCAGTGTATCTCTTCTTGTAATCGTTTGTGCTCTTTTTGTAGCAAGACGTAGAATGATGTCAGAAGAATTGAAAGACGATGAATTGGAGAGTGTTGATGGTGATAATAAAAATGATAGTGATTCATCCTCGTATAGTAGTGGTTCGTCAGGATCCGGTTCCTCTTCGGGATCATCGTCTTCTGGATCTTATTCATCTAACAGCACCAGCGACAACAGCAAGAGCTATTATTCTAATTCTGGTTCAACAAGTGGAGCCGGTACATCGGTAACGGGGGACGGTCCAGTCTCTGTTTCAGCTAGTGAGTCAGATAGCCACTCATCTTCTCATCCAAGACAGGCTCCAAAGATTGAAGAATCTAAAGCCAGAGCGGCAGTTGTGCATGATATTTTAGACTCAGCAAATGTCCATGATAGTATGGATAGCGGAAGCAGTGTGGGCGAGGCATCGTTGGTCGAAGAGGCAGCAATTGAAGAGATTGATTCTGATTCCGATCATGGTTCACACAGTGATGATGATAACCAGGAATATGAAATGAACGTGGACTTGACCGATGCTGCTGGGCTAGAAGTACCACATATGGATCGGCATGATTCATCTTCTGAAGGTGACAGCTCTGCAGGTTCAAGTGGTTGGAATAGTTCCCCAGGTGATTCGTCTTCAACCAATACAGAATCCGTGGAATCCTTTGATCCCAATATGGTGGATCTTGGCAGCTCAACTATATCAAAGACTGATGCAGATGAATCCGATGAGTACGCTCTAGATAGAGAGCTGCTTCCTGGTACAATTAATCCTGCAGTAAATCCTGTAATTCAACCACAGTGAGTACAGAGACTCAAATGATCAAGTCTTGATAACTCACTCAATTCTGACAAACTAATCTCTTATACAACCTATCTACTATCACAGAGTTAGCATGTTACCCGTCGATGAAGATGATTCTGCTTTTTCCTCAGATGACTCAGATTACAGCGCCTCTTCACCCATGCGCAGTGACGCACCTCCCCTAGGACATGAAATTCAAGCAGCTATTGATCAAGGAGATTGGTCAGCCGTTGGTGCAACTGCTGCTATTCTTGCACCTGAAGACCCAAGCCCTACCACATCTGAAATGGACACTCTTGTAAATTCAGGCAACTGGAGTGGAATTGTCGCAGTGGCTGCTAAATATGCTGATGATGCAAGCATACAGTCTGGGCCTTTTCCCAGTGATCATGGAAGCCAATCTTCGCGACATCGTGCAAATTCCATATCTTCGGCTTCGGTGGAATCAGCTGATGATTCTTACTGGACGCAATCACAGTCTTCCGCTGGGCCTATATCACAAATTTCTAATGCAACTGATGTGGAGTCTTCGTCATATGCAGGTAGTAGCTATTCAAATGCTAGTTTTTCTGCGACGGGAACTCAAAGTGGGACTGGTACTGGCAGTAGTTATGTGACAGGAATTTCAGCAGAAGGTTTAACCTCTGAGATCTCTGGAGAACGTACACAACCGTCATCTGATAGATTATCATCTCTCACTAGTAACAAGTCGCATCACGAACAATCGGCATCAACTTCATCCAGTGCTCAAAACAAGCAAAGGATTGATGAATATAGATCAGAAGTTGAGGCGCTAGTCCGCCGTGTCGTCCCTGACGAGATTGATAATGTAGATTCCATAATGGTGCAGTTCAGTGGACGAGAGGAGGAGCTGATAGCAACACTACGAGGCATGCAAGAAAAAACAATTGCACAACGCGCTAAGGCAGCTGTTCAGCGCAGTGCAAAGAAAGAGGCTAAGACGGGAGGTAGAATCTCTGATGATTACCAGAGTAGTGAGGCATCGTCTGTAAGAGACTCCTATACAACATCTGCAGCGTCCGTCGATGCACCTTTGTCTATGGCGTCGACAAATAACGGTAGCATAACTGAAGAGTTTGCAGACGATGATTCAGAAAGTGGAAGTGAAAATGATACTTATACTAGTGATAGTGCTTATGGGACCGAAGAAGGTAGTCGTTCGGAATACAGTCGTTCGGAATACAGCTCAGTAATGAGCCATTCAGCATCAGAATATACTAGTAGATCTGAGAGTGGATCTAGTGGCTATTCATCACGTCAAAGTCAAGGTCTCTCGCAGGATGTATCTAAAGAAACTTCTGAAGGTTTGATGAATGATATGATGGATACAGGAGATTGGGATGGAATCGTTAGTCACGCCAGAACCATGAGAGAAAGGGCTAGTGAACAGGACCTTGACTAGCAACTATCTTTTTTGTTATAAGTTAAAAAAAAATCTTGTGGTGTTCAACTCAATCAAGTAATCCTACTCTACAAGCTGTTTTTTTGTGTGTGTGCAGTTTTTGATTCATATCTTTGCTATTGATGAACAAAGCTAATTTTAACAAGATTCGACGGGAACCCGCTGAAATTAAGGTGGAAAATAATACTGAATATTTCCAAATATTTCACGTTTTGTTCTCTCTATGGCTATGGCAAGGCATTTCCAATAAATAGTACTTATCTAACTGTAGAATAATCAGTGTTGCCATTGATGGCTCTAGCTCTAGACAATTGGTATATGAAACAAAAAAAATAGTCCATATTTTGAGCATGTCGTACTAAAACTGCCTATTCTTCTGATGTTTTTCTATTAGTGATGAATTATCTACCATGCACTCTCAATCTCAATTCATGACCACTGACGGACCTTCTCCAGCAACTGGAACTGCATTACCAATGCCCCCGCTATCTTCATTTGTTTTTTCGATGCTAAACTCAATTCGTCTCATTTGCCACTGCAAAAGTTTATTCAAAGCGGTAACATAGGCACGAGCTGAGGATGTGATTATATCTGTGTCTGAACCCGAGCCGGTGAATTTTCGTTCCTTGAGTTGTCCGCTTTGAGCATCAAGTTTGTAAGTAGAGTTAGGGCCATCTTCTTTGGGTACAATGACCACTCGAGTTGATGCAAGGGCCTGTACAACAAGATATCGCGGATAGAGATGAGAATTGCTTTACCTCAGATTCTAGCGAATCCCTTGTACTTACCTCAATACCCTCATTGACTGAATTCATTGAATATGTCTCCAAAATGACCGATACACCCATAATTTGATCAATGGCCTTGTAAACAGCATCTACAGGTCCAGTGCCAGTAGCAGAAATAAACCTCTCAACACCATCGGGTCCCATCATCTTGACTGTAGCCGTAGGAATACCCGACATACCCGTTGCAACTTGTAACCCGGTAACCTTCCACAACACATTATTCGAACCAGACATATCGGCCACTAATGACTCCAAATCATCATCATCTAATCCCCCTTTCTTCTTCTCGGCCACCTCCTTAAATCGAGTAAAAACCGCATTCAAACGGTCCAAATCTAAATCATAACCTAATTCTCGAAGACGAGTTCCTACTGCATTTCTTCCAGAATGCTTCCCTAGGACAATGCCCGCACCTGATTGTGACTCTCCACGCATCAGTCCAATGGATTCAGGTGTCATGATTTCATAAGTAGATTTGTCTTTAATCATTCCGTCTTGATGAATACCACTTTCATGCTGAAAGGCATTGGCACCAACAATCGCCTTATGAGGTTGACACTTCATTCCAGTATATTCTGACACCATTTTTGAAGTGGGCATGATATAAACTGGATTTATCGCGGTGTACAATTTACCACTCCCTGGTCCACCTTTGAATTGCTCATTCCCCTTTAGTGCTAAACTCATAACCACTTCTTCTAAACTAGCATTACCTGCACGTTCACCAATTCCATTTATAGTACACTCCAATTGTCTTGCACCATTCAATGCACCCGCTAGGGAATTGGCGGTAGCCAACCCCAAATCATTTTGACAATGAGTACTAAAGATGACATTGTCCCCACCCTCGACATTTTCTTTCAGCATTTTGATCAATTCTCCAAATTCCCACGGCATATTCCACCCGGTTGTATCTGGAATATTCAATGTAGTAGCACCCGCCTTAATTACCTCTGCAAGCACAGTATACAAAAATTCAGGATTTGAACGTCCGGCATCCTCGGGTGAAAATTCAATGTCATTACATCCCAAACTTTTCGCATATTTGACGGCATTCACGGCAATCTCCACCACTTCCTCCGGAGTCTTATTCAATTTACTCTTCATATGAATATCACTCGTGGCAATGAAGGTATGTACCCGCGGTCGTTTGGCCCCCTTGACGGCATCCCACGCCCTTGCTATATCTTTCTCGTTGGCCCTACTCAACCCCGCGATTACCGGGACGTACCCATCCTCAAACACTTCATTGCCCACCACATCGGCAATTTGTTTCACGGCATTGAAATCGTCGGGTGAGGCGATGGGGAAACCGGCCTCGATGATGTCGACTCCGAGTTTGGCGAGATTGCGTGCGATTTCTAATTTTTCTTCCGAGGTCAATGTGGCCCCCGGGGACTGTTCGCCGTCTCGGAGGGTGGTGTCGAAGATGCGTACGTAGTCGGGGTCGGGGATGTGATTGGGGATGTACTCGGGACGGGGACGACGTATGGCGGGGTCTGTGTGAGTGGATTGATGGAGGATCGTTCGTCGCTTGTTAGGAGATGAGTTGATGCAGCTTGCTCTGTTGGGCACTTTCGCGGCGGAGACGTGCCGTGAGGGTGTGAAGGCTGCTGTTTGAGCGGAGTAGGTCAAGGCTAGGAGAGATACTGCTGTAATTCTCATGTTTGCAAAAATGATGTGATCAATTTTAATAACCAAGAGTGTATGTAATTGTTTCAGATTGTTCTCTCTGGGTTAGCAACTTCAGCTGCGTGACAAGGGCTCTGATATTAGGGCTCCGGGGGTGTGGGTTCAGCAAACACTTTAAACCAAAGAGGAGGAGCCAATGGCCAATGGGTAATGGAATGGATAATGGATAGGCTTGTGGCTTGTGCTCGCTTGTTTACTTTGCTCTATCTTTGCGGCGGATTTATGGCGCCAAACGGACAGACGACATTTTTTTGAAGTCTTTGGTATCTTTTGAAAGACGCTTGTGTAACGCGGTCGAGTTCTATTCAAGAGTTCTTCGTTCTTCCCTCTCTTCACAAAAAGAGCCAATGGCAACCACCAATGGCACGAACTTAAACATTCTTGGGAAACGGAACTACCCATCACAAGTATTATTCCGACGTCTTGAAAAACAATACCTGGACAGTTCAAGAGATTGGGTCTAGAAGATTATCATTCACAGACCTCGCAGTAAAAACAGAATCGAACAAAATTCATGATGTTCCCTCCTAGAAGAAATCATCGACAACGACTGGCCATCCTAACAGCCATCCTTTCGATGCATAATTGCATATCCTTTCAATCATCGCCAATACCCGCATCATTCATACCATCGTCATCTAGACAACAAAGAATACCATCACTCCGAGCCGTGGAATCACCAATGAGACCCATAGAAGACGAACAAGAAAAGACTACCGAGTCACGCAGTCTATTAGGCAGCCGTTTCGTACCCAAATTATTCAAACGAAAATCTCCAGAGCAAGACTCTAGAATACTCACCGTTGATACATTAGCCGAATACAAAGCCCAAGTTGTGAATCAAAACACTTTGGTCGTAGTGCGATTCTACGCTCCGTGGTGTAAATCATGCAAGGCATCTTTTCCGTTGTTGAAGCAATTAATGTCGAAGTATCCAGAAGTAAAGTATGTGCAGGTGCCATTGACGAAAGAAACAGCATATATTCACGAAGGATTAGGTGTTAAGTCTGTACCATTTGCGCATATTTATCATCCGGAGGGGGGATTGGTGGAGGAGAAAAAGATTAATAAGAGAGCGTTTGGAGAATTTGCCAAAGCGTTGGGATGGTATGTTCAGGGGGAGTGCGATTTAAATGATTACGCTGAAATTGAAGAGGATGGTTTTCAGTGATTTTCATTATGGTAAATGTAACCAACTCTTACCCTGCCTGTGTTCTGTTGGTTGTACAACACAGTAATAATGGTAACAATTTTTTGCCAAAGTTATGGTAATTATCAATCTCATGTAATAACAGTCTTATTAGTCTCCTGCGTTCAAGCTGGGATGTAGTGCTACAGTACTCCCGACAAACAGCCAGTACAGCAAAGTTACTGAACCAACATATTTTATTGTTAGACAACTCTAGTCCCCTACATAACAGCTCCTCTGTCAATACTTGGTTTAACAATGTTGAGCCAGACTCTAATATATACCAAAATCAAAGTACACACGATTTTTTGAGGTTGGGGGACTCTTTAAAGCGCTTGTTTAATCTCCCCGAGACCACTCCTAACAGAGCAAACATCCAATGCCTTTCTCATTTCAGCACAAGCCGCCCAGTTTTTAGGATTATCACTAAGGCACTGCTTCACGGCCTCGAATTGTTCGAGACAATTAGATTGAATTCCTTGGTAGACGTTCGCGGAGCAGCTTTCCACCTTGAATAAATTTAATGAAGAGTCATTAGAATGTCGTTTCAACTTATAACGAGTATCGTATGAAAAAGAAATGTACTTACAGCATCTCGCTCCTTGGTCATCTTGATAGGATGGACCTTCAAACGTTTCATATCAGTAAATTTTGCATATGCTTCAGCACAGCATAGATTAAATGGCTAAAAGAGACATATCGGTCAATGTTTTATTTTGATTATCGCGTAAACATAATGATAATACAACATGAACTCACTGTAGATGCAGCATTTAGATCTTTAGAATCTAGGAGTACCCTGTTATCGGTGGCTGTTACCTTAAAAAAACGAAGTCGGGGATTGAGCAGACTGGCACTAAGGAAAATAAAGGCATAGAAAATATGTTCTTACTGAGAGCTTTCTGTCAAGATCAAGAATATCTCCCTTGAAAGCAATTTCAGATCCATCCGGTTTGGACATTTTGATGTTCGATTTATACAGCTCAGAACTGCTATTAAAGAAGACGACAAGAACACAAGTCAGACACAGAATATGATAAAAATTAGGGAGTCGATTACAGGTACACCATTACAATACGAGTTTTAAGCGGAGGGTTCGCTATAATGGGCGGGCCTCCCCTTCACAAAGATACCACCATTTTTTGTTTGCGTTCATCAACACCAATCCGACCGACAAATCTGAAATTAAGCCAAACCGAAATGAAACTCTCTTTCATCCACATAAATTTTCAATCCCCTCACCTTAGATTAGAACGCTCGCGTGTTTTAATGGACTTAGGCAGGACCGACAGTGGACAGTGGAGGTGCTGTGATGTTGCCTAGTTGCCTGTATGTGCTGCTGTAAAGTTGTAGTTGGTGTTGGTGGTTGTAGATGAAGTTGAAGTCACCCTGCGGGGGGGGATGCGATGGTAGGAAGTAGTATGGTACCTAGGTAGGAGCAGCTGTGGGTCTCAACTCGCGATACGCTACGTACAAAAAAATATCACCGATCACATGGTGATCACTAGCTAAATGGCCATCGCCATGCTCGGTCAGAAACTTGTTTCTATCTGGATCCTTTGATACCATCAATTAGATCTCATCATTCTCGACTACGAGATGTGCGGCGATCCAGATAGAAACAAGTATTCATGGTGCTATTGCATATCTCCTTAATTGATGGGTGAACACGTAATCCTCAAAATTAGATCTCATCATTCTCGACAACGTGATGTGCGGCGATCCAGCAACAAACAAGTATTCATGGTGCTATTGCATATCTCCTTAATTGATGGGTGAACACATAATCCTCAAAGGAGGTCCTCAGGTGGGGTACAAAAATACAAAATTAGTAGGCATAAGTAACTTTGACCGCTATATTTTGATATAAATTACCTACTAATATTAAAAAACAGAATTCTCCTCATTCCAAATTCCAAACGATCACTTGTAACCATGATGTCCTTCCTTCCACTGTTCATTTGCATATCAACCACAGAGCTATCACTGCATATTCTCTCCCAGAAGGCGACCTCGCAGTCCAGCTGAGCGAGCTGATGCAGTGTCCTCGTCACGTGAGTTTTATTCGTGTAGAAGAACATCAGCTATGTCGTCGAAGAAAGCGTGTCATCTGAAACCTCACGGATACTTTCAATTAAATCGTCGATAGAGACAGCACATCAGCACACGAGAGCATCGCGATAGCGTTTATCATCTTTTGTCAATGTCCACGATACCATATGCTCGGAAAGCCTAATCTATAGTTCTCCCGCTGTCGTTGTTATAAATGGTAGATGTAGTTGTGATTTTGCTGTCACAAGCCCCCGCGTTCAAGCATGACAAGCAGAGCAACTTACGTCTCACGTGTCGTTGCACAAATAACAACAACTCACAATTCATATGTGGTGCTAATGGTGTGGATGTGGTCATCGCATATCGCATCTATCCGTCTCCGTTTGTTCGTTCGGGGACACACTACAATAAAGGATAATTATGTGATAGGAATTGGAGATGTACCCGCGCGGCCAATGGATGGAACCACGTGCCTCGGCACGACGAAGGCAATGCAAAGCAAATAATCGTTAAAGTATGGATAACACCTTGAGGATCGTCTGGTGATGAAGGGTGTGAGTGTGGACTGTCATGACAGGTAAGGCCAAGCG
>JALLPH010001377.1:0-10517 GCA_036939855.1 Cyclotella choctawhatcheeana
GTTGGCGGTTATCAACCGTTGGTAGTCAGTCGTCTCATCACTAGAACGGTTACTATTTGACAACCAACCAATCGACTGATTTTTTGACGATTGCCATGCCCTGGTGGGGAGTGGGGACGGATAAGGCGGTTGAGGGTTGAGTGGAAGATAGTGGATATGTATGGTAGAGTCGCGCTCTTACGAGCCGACCAACACATAAAATATCTAGTAAAAAACGGGTGAGGGCGCGCCTAATGACTAATGAGCGGAGATTCAGTGTGGTCTGTGTGATTGTGTCTGATTGTGTGAGAGTGACGCAATAATAAAAGCGAAGAAGAAAGAATATCAAGAGAGCATGAGCAGCATCTTTGGAAAACAAACCGTGGCCGAGCCACCTTTCGATGTCCTACTGCAACGACGACAAGCTGTCGACACAACGTATGACATCCGCAAGTACGAGAAAAGATTTGCAGCCACCTGCACCTACACAGAAAACGGAGATGCACCGTTTACAACATTAGCTCGATACATTGGAGTGTTTGGTCAACCTCAGAACGAAGGCGACGAAAAGATATCCATGACAGCTCCTGTGATTACTACGACGTCTACTTCGACGAAAATTGATATGACTGCGCCGGTTGTGACAGAGAATAGGGGTGATAAGAAGGTTATGAAGTTTATGCTTCCTCGTGACTATGATGAATTGTCCAAGATACCCAAGCCTCTTGATCCGTCTATTAAAATTGAGGAGATACCGTCACAGACGGGTGCAGTTCATCGGTATAATGGTGCTTGGGATGAAACTCACAATAAGGAGATGGCCATGGATTTAGGTCTGCAACTGCAACATGATGGAGTTAATATTACCCAAGAGTATTTCATGTCGAACTGGCAATTCTGGGGTTACAATCCTCCTTTTACTATTCCATACTTTCGACGTAATGAGGTATGGGTGACATTAAACGAAGAACAAGTTGACTTTTTGATTGAGAATTATTCTTCTGAAATCGTGGATGGAATGACCATGGCAGTACAGCCTCTTTCTCTATTTTCCGTGAATAGTGGGTTTGATGCTTGGGGTGCTGGTGGTTTGTTGCTTGTAGGAGTCGTTGCTTTTACATTGTTCGTAAGGTCTAGGCGTGCTCAACGGTATTCGAGGCTGCAGGAGTGAGCTAAGGTTAAATTGTTTTGTAATGATGAAGAGGTACCCGTTCACATAATAAATATAAAGATCTACAACATATAACAATATCTAATAAGGCTGTCACTCTTTCCATAATAATGAATGCCTTTCATACGAACAACGGGGTTACGATTGTTTGCATTCCGACGTCATTTCGGTTGTGTGCTCACATTCTTCGCCAAGGGCAATGTGCTTAGGAGAGCTTTCATCACTTGTACTGGACATGATCTTTCGACCGGCCTTTTTGACAGATGAGAATGGATTTATTGTCTTGCGTTGTTTCTTGGCAGAGGGTGGGAAAGGCGAACGAGCCGTGTCATTCAACATGTTCTCTTTCTCAAGAGCTACTTGCGTTGTGTGGTGCCGCTTCTTAACCGAATACTCCTTCAGCTTCTTCTGCTCCAAATCTGCAACACGCTTAGATACAGAACCCAGATGATGGTCATGAGCAGATGTAGCTTCCATAAATTTACTCAAACCAAAAAGATCTTCAGTGGCTTCGTCGCTGCCAAATGAAGTTTTTTTGTACAGAATCTAATTGAGATTTGGTCTGCACAAGCTCTGCTTTCGTTTTCTTCAGCTCATCTCCTAACTGTAAGTTCTCTTTTTCTAACCATTGCATCTGGCGACGTTGCTCACTTTGAAGTTCGGCCATATTTCCTTTGGCACAGACATTAGACGCTTGCAGAGATTTGAGTTCGTTTGACAATGACGAAATCTTTTCCTGCGCTCGTTTCAGGCTAGCCTTGCAATCAGCGTGTGAATTTGATAGTTCATCATTTGCCTCTTTGTAGAATTGAAGCTGATTTTCAAGGTCAGAATACTTCTGGCGAAGGGAGTCCAAATCTGCTAAATATCCAGCTGCTTTATCCTCTGAATTTGCGAGAGCGTCACATTCTTCCTCTACAGATGCGAGCCTATCGCACAGAGAGGTTATCATCTCCTCTACACTATTTCCAACAATATCCTCAACGTTGCATGATGTAATTACTGACATCACACTACTTCTCTCCTTCTCTAGACGTTCGCTGTGCTGAACATACTTTTTCAGTTTCAAATTGCACTGCTTGAGCTCCTCTTGAAGCCTTGCTATGTCATCACTTTCTCCATCTGTGGTACGCTCTCGCAAACCTTTTCGGCGAGGCTTTGAGTCGACTGCACTCAACTCTTGTTCCAAATCTTCAACGCGCTGTTTATAATCCTTGGCCTCTGTCATATATTTCACACGCTCCTCCTATAATTGCAAAAATGAAGAGTCGGTATATTAAAAGTTGACTGGATAGCATTGTTATGATGTAGTAGACCACACAAAAGTTTACCTGTATTTTGCGAATCTTATCCACCTGTTCTTTTGTCATTTTCGTTTTTTCTAGCTTACTAATTCTCGCATCTTTCTCCTTGATCACGCTGTTGACTTCCTCCAACTGATCTTTCAGTGTCTGTATTTCTTCACTTGAGCTACCATCCTGTTTGGCTTTATGTTCTGCATGTGATAGACGCTTTTGCAATTCCTCTATGCTAGATTTGGCTTTCTCTGCAAGTTGTTTGCATTTTTCCTGCTCTCGAGCTTTGACTTGGGCGATCTTTTCCTTCGACGCAGTCAACTCACTCTTCGCCGAGAGATAATCGGCATTCAATGAGGAAAGCTCCAATTTAACCTTTGCCAATTCTTCGCGCAATCTGCTAGTCTCTATGTCATTCTCTGCCAAATCAATGGTCTTCATTGATCGCAGCTGCTGCCTGTATTCTTCAATATCACTTGACAAGTCCTCGATTGTTTCATTTAAATGCTTGACTTCGCGTTGGGATTCTGACAACTTTGATAGGGCATCAGACAGCTGATCTCCAACAATCTGAAGCTTGTTTGCAGCTTCGGCCTCCATCAACGCTTTGGCTTCAAAGGCTTGAGATTTGAAAGAATGAGCCTCTCTGTGAAGTTGATCAAGTTCCTGCTGTAGAGTCCTCTTTGTCTCTCTCTCTTGATCCAATTCCTTGTTGATGGCGACGACCTTGCTTTCTGCGTCTCTTATTTTAGACTCTGCCCGTTGGCTCTGATCACGAAGATCTTCGTTTTCATCTTTGGTTGTGTACAATTCTGATTCCACCCGAGACAAGTCGGATCTCAGTAAAGAGATTTGTTCTCTCAAGCCTACAATCTTTTCTTCTGCTTCATTTATGATATTGTTTTTATCTTCGTCAGCAGCTAGCAGCAGTTCGTCCTCAAATTCTTTGCGATTCTGTAGCTCAGCCTCTAACCGTGACTCGGCTTCTACCTTTTCATTCATCAACACTTCCATTTCTTTGAGCAACTCCTCAGCAGATTCCGAGTTAACTAGACGATTGCCCGAATCAGACTCCATAGTTCTGACCTTCTCTTTGGCTGCGGCAAGATCCTTTAGTGCCTGATCCAGTTGAAGCTTCTTTTCTTCCAGCTCTTGGTCCGCCTCAAAAGCAAGGTTACGTGCTTCTTCGACACTTGTGTTTGAAGATGCCAGGAGAATCTTGAGCTCGTCAATTTCTCTCTGCATGGCAGTAACCTGTTCTGACGGGTAACCTGAAGCTGTGGGTGACACTTGCTGCTCTAGTTTGGCTATTTGCTGATCTGCATTCGCCAGTTTGTCGGCTATTTCTTCGTTCTCGCGAATACAATCTTCTAATTCTTTCAGCCGTTCCATGTAATCGGCTTCAGACTTTTCAGCATGAGACATCAGTTCACTAATCTCAGATTTGGATGCGGTAAGAGCCTGCGACAAATTTTCATTGTTCTTCTGCAAATCAGCAATGGTTGATGTGAGGTTTGAAATAGTCGATTGGGCCTCTTCCTTTTCTGTGTCGAGCCTAGTTATGGTTTCTTCAACTCTAGCAACTAGGGCTGCCTTTTCGGATTGAAGAGATTGAACAATTGCCATTGATTCCCCATCACCTTCAAGAAGCTCTCTCGTCCTTGCCTCTGCTGCATCTTTCTCAGATATCAACGTCATGAGTTTTGACTCCATTTGAGATATTTTTGAGTTACTGTTGGACAATTCATCCTGAATGGCATCCTTTTCTGACTTGGTTGAATCGAGCTCGGACACGACCTTAGAAATTTGACTGTTGAGTAAAGCAATTTGAGCATCACTCGATTCCTTTTGGGACTGTAATTCACAGAATCTCGTGTGAGATGTGATTCCCTCGGTTTCAAGACGCTCTATAATGCTTTTATACTCAGTAATAATGTCCTCTTTCTGAGATTGTAGCTCATCTCTCTCTTTCTGCATATTTTCATGCTGCTTTTCCAATTCATTGATCTTGGATGTCATCTCTCCCAAAATTTGCGCTGATGAGTCTTTTTCTACCTCAAGAGACTTCATAATTTCTACGGTGGCATCTCTTTCACGTGTGACAGTTACCAGTTGCTGTTGGAGCTCGTTGATTACAATTTCCATCTCCTTCACATTGCCATCCATTGCATCTCCTTGCCTGACAGAATCAGAAAGCTGAGATTTTAGAGTTTCATTTGTTGATGAAAGATTGGCATTGGTTTCAATGATTTTGACGAGTTCTGCCTTGGTGACTTCCAGCTGGGATGAAAGTGATTCGGCATCCGACTTGGCAGTTGCAAGGACGGACAGCTCGTGGGACAAAGTGTTGTGTTGAGCTTGAAGTGATTCGAGTTGGCTGTTGGCGACGACAAGGGTTTCTTCGCAGGTGGCTTTGGAAGACTGAAGGTCGTTAATTTCATTAGAGAGTGCGTCTTTCTCTGCGTTGGTGCGCTCCAGATCGACTTCCAGTGCAGCCAGCCGACTCTCAGTCTGCTGGATTTTCTCTTCATTATTCTTCGCACTGTGTTTCATCTCTTCAATCAGTTCTTCTAGCATAGCATTGGTCTCTGTCATTGCATGAAGCTCCTTTTGTAGAGCATCGTTCTTCGTTGCCAAGTCGAAGTTCTGGCTAGTAAGCTCAGTAAGTTGGGAATTGAGGCGTTCAACATTGGTGTTTCCGGCCTTTAAACTTTGCTCCATGCCATCGCGTGCAGCTTGAAGTTGTTGAATTTTCTCGACCTGTAGTGCGCATTTTGTTGCAAGTTCGTCTTTTTCGGTAGTGATTGAGGCTAGGGTTTGTGTCACTGTTGCATTTTCGGTCTGTGCTTGCTCAAGTAAAGTCGAGCTCTCTTGCAGTGATGACTGAAGTTTGGATATTGAACATTTCGCCTCGTCTAATTCAGCCATTTTAGCTTGATAATCTTGCTCCTTCAAAGATAGCTCACTACAAATGGCCTTCTTCTCAGATTGAGCCTCCTCCAAGGCAGTATTATGGGTCGTGTTCAAGGCCGCGATTTCTAGATCGTGAGCACTTTTCAACTCTTTCATTTGATACCCCAAAGATGCATCAACCTCTGATCTAACCTCATCTAATTCTCTCGCATGTTGGCGCTTCATATTTTCAACCCCATTTGTATGATTACTACTCATCTCCTTTATCTGATGTCTCAATGCATCAACATTTGACTTAATCTCATTCACAACACTCTCATGGCCATCCTTTGAAGTCTTGACCTCCATACAATGCGCCTCTTTCAGTGACTCTGTGGAAGCAGTATATTCAGTCTGCATAGTACCAATCTGATTGCGCAATGCTAGAATTTCCGACTGGACCATAGTTATCTCACTCATGTGCTCCTGCGTGATTACCTCGACTTTGCATTTGTGATCCTTTTTCATGGCCTCAATCTCATTCTGCAAAGACCGCACCAAATCATTCAACTTATCAACATTCTCGGCCTTCTCTTTCCTTTCTTTCATCATTTGTTCAAGCTTGTTTATGTAACTGTCAATCTCACCATCCTTCTCTTCACTAATTAGATCCTGCTCGGTTATGACATACTCTTTATCTGACGCGAGAGTAATAATCTGATGTTCCAAATCATGTTTAGCGAGACGAACCATCTCCTTTTCACCCCTTTCCGACTGTAGCCTTTGCTCATATGTCATAACAGTATCCATGGTATGACAAAGCTGAGACTTGAGTTGTTGAGCTTGAGAACTTTTCGCGGCTAGAGCCTGGCGAAGGAGATCAATGTCGTTCTCTTCGCGAAGGGATTTGAGAGAAAATTGGTTGGTTGAGGCAGACTTTTTCGGCTTAATGTCTGTCTTTGCCTGGATCTTGGTGATGATATCGCCTGATTTTGGACTGTTGAATATAGAATGGTCACATTTGTTGGTGATATCGTTTATGGGGCTAGGGCATTTAATGCCGCCATCTGAAAAACGGCGTTTGCCTCCGTCGCTAAGATCTCTCTTGTGTCGTGCTCTCTTGTTGGCTGTCTTAGTTGACCCATTGTCCTCGTACTCAAAAAGACTATTAAGCAATGAAGACTTGCCTGCAACATCACATGAGATATTCATCGGGAGCATCCCTCCCTTTAAGATCAAATCTTTCATTCGTTTAAGTTCGGATTCCGCCTTTCGTTTGGCCTCAGCCTCATTCACGGCCTTTTCTTCTAAAGCTTTCATTTGCTCCATATCCACATGACCAACACCGGCTTTTGCCTCTCTCAATTCACGTTGAAGCTTTTTAATGAGAGACCTATCATCTATCACTTCGTTGACCTGGGCACGAGTCTTCACAAGCTTGGCGCGGGAAGCAAATTGCAAAGTAGAACGAGTCTCCTCCAGATAAAGTTCCGAGGGAGTGGCACAGCAGATGACAGCCATGCGAGCATTACCAGAAAGAGAAGGTTGTAAGATACGTGTCAGCTTAGAGTCCCTAAAGTTCACGTGTGTTGCATTCTGGCCAAGACTACTGATCACACGAGACAACGTAAGCAGACTCTGATTGATTTTGCCTCCTTCCTTTTGACGATCTCCCGTGGCCCCAGTGTGACGAACACTCTCACTTCCAGCCAGGTCTACAAGGTTCAATGTTGAAACACGAACAGCTCCGCTGCCATTGCTTAACTCATCGCCGTCATCGTCGGCATCCTCCATCTCATCATCACTGCCTAAATCTTGATCCTCTGTTTCTGCGTTTTTGGATCTACTCTCGACCGTGATCCTAAATATTGTATGAGATCTCGAACTCCTCTCATTCATGCCCGTAGACGCAACACTCCTATGTTTCTCTCCGGCCCAAAGCACTGACAAGAGACTGTCTAATCCAGTAACAATCGTCTCGTTTGAATTCACAAATACTCCTCTCCTCGGATCCTCCCTAACACTGAGTGTATTATCGTCACCACTGGATACTAGCAAGTCTCTGACCTCCTCATTATATATCTCAATGAAGGATACTCTTTCGGGGCGAAAAATGGTTGAGATACTTCAAAAGGTAAAGACATTTAGGCAAAACTGTAGTCTCACCTAACCAAGAATACACGGTCCGTATTCGTTTCAATGTGTTTGAAGATATCTAAGGCTGCGTGATGAACAATACCACCGTTGTTATTGATATTGGATGTGTCTACGGAGCCTGATCCTTGCATGGTGTATGTTTTCCCTGAGGAGGTTTGACCGTAGGCAAAGATGGTTCTGTTATGCGTAGCCAATGTCAAAGAAAATTAGACTACAGATTGGAAATAGGAGCTAATTAAACAGTAGAGACACACAAGAACGCACCCATTCAACCCATTTGTAACACTCCCAACAATCCCCTTAGCAACCTCATCATACACCTGCCGAGTCGTACTCCCTTCCCCAAATGTTTTATCATACGAGAAAAAGTTTCGATTCTGTATGCGCTGATCTAATGGCTTGCCCTCGGCTGTGCACTGCGTTACACTGTTGTACTTTTGGAGGACACGCCATACACGATGGGACTTTGAGGTGGTATCGGATGAGGATTCTTTGGAGTTTAGTGGACGCATTCGGATTGCCACTTTTTGTTTGAGAGTAAGAAAGAAAGAAAGCGTGTTTGGATTTGTTAGAGCCATGCTATGATTACATTATTTTCAGGCACGCCATCTAATTCACTTACCCATGATCCCTTCTTCGGCGCCATCGGCCACCGTCGGGAGAACGGCTGTTGACATGGTTCTGGAAACCGAGAGCGATCAACTTGAGTTCCGGCTGAAGAAACTGCTCACGTTTGAACCTCTTTTCCTCTCCACTGCTATAATTATTACTTCAGTGGATCACAAGCTTCCCCTTTGGTCTTTTGCTGGGTAGTGGTTGCTGCAAGCTGGGCCGTTGTTTGTTGCTGTTCCGCTACTCACAGCGTTCGCCCATTTTGTTGAGAAAAATAGACCAACCGAGCGAATTTTAAATTCAACGGAGGAATCAGTAGTCTTGCGGAGAAACACGTTTTCCATTTTTGTTTACGTAGGTTATTGTGACCACGTTCCGTTTACGAAAATCTTTGAATAGTGCTATTTCAATTTCTTGGTGCATGTGCTTGTATTACCTCTAGCCCAAACTAGACATGCAAATATGCTCTAGAAAGCTCTAAATGAAGAGATAACAATAGGCTTGAAATCAACTATAGTTGTTACTTATTGAAACTATTAGTTATCAAATCATTATTTGTTGCTTAAAGTATTCATGATCTTTTAACAATTGAAATTTGTCAAATAGAACATTTTAATTCTTTGGTGTTGTTATTGTTATTCTAAATAAAACTACATCATTATCCAAGGTACTGGTTGCTGATTAGGTGTGTTGTTTCTGGACTTTCGGTTTCAGTTGGTCTTGTTGCATCTATTTTTATGTTCGTTGACGCCAATAGGTTGTTTTGTACCATGAACAAATGAAACATTGGGGTATTTCTATTACTCCTTGGTTGATTGTCGAATGTTGAATATCACTTGTGTTTGTGTGCTGATTGATTGAATCCTTATTCTGAAATTTTCCGCAATGAATGCGTGAGAAAAAACTCATTTGATTCGTCATGTTGGCAATGTGGAAAAACTTGATGTGGGTTTGCGTCGATCGAGTCGCTTAATTGTCTACCTAGCAAGTATTGTCCTGACAGGACTCATCTAGTTCTTTGACGGGCTATACCTTGTCATTGTTTGTTGTTTTGTTTGGCATTGGATTATCAGGGGATTCTTCTGATCCATTCATCATTATCAAAATCTGTTCCATCATGATGAAGCTCATTCTCTATTATGTCCTGTGTGGATTTTGTCTCTTTGTTTGTATCTTTTATATTTGACTGTTTCGTCGTGTTTTTACTATACTATTCACTTCAGCCTGGTGCGGAAAGAGTTCATTAATTGTTTTGCATTTGTAGCCTTGCAGAAAGAGTTGTACTTTGTCAACATCTTCTTCCCAATCATCATACGTATCTATTGTGTTTATCGATGACAAATCAGCAGAGTTGCATGATCTATCATGTTCATTCACCATTCTTTATTACTTCTTTTAATTTTTCTTTTGTGTTCACTGAATGCAGACATGATCTGTGCTTCAATTTTATGAGTACGGTTACTGTAGCTTGTGTCACAGTGCTCTTTGTAATATATTACATTGTCTATAAGCTCTTATCTATCTTGCATCCCATTGTTGAAAGACGGGATGCTGCAACGAAATATTCCAACGACTGAGATGAATTGTAGTTGTAGGATTAAGATCTCCCCCTTGGTTCCTCAACCTTGATTGACTTGTTAGGAGTAAACCATATAATGGTCGAATTTGTTTTCGTATTTAATTCTTTTGATGGTGTGGCAACTGATGTGTAGTCCTCTACTTCATCTTTGTTCATTAATGCAAAGGGCTCTGATGCTACCCATGCGGTATCTATCAGGAAGGATCTGTACCTCTGCTTCTCGCTTGATGGAGTCGTTAGCTCCCAAATACTCATCAATCATGACGCAGGTTTACTCCGGTTTCTATCCTTGGCAGAGAGTTCATTCCTGCTCCCCAAATTACCCTCTTCTGCCCATGATGCTGATGCATTTCAATTTCAGAGGTGATAATTGGTGGTAAAAATATCTTTGACATTATCCAATGGAATTTATCCAAACAACTTAGAAATCATCTAGAGCTGAGTTGATTACTAAGTGGTCAGATTCCATCTTGTGATTCTGATTCAGAGCTACTATGAGGGTATTCATTCAGAAAATAATCCTCATTGTACAGGCCTTTGGCCTCTAAAAGACGTTCACAAACCATGAAAATGAAGATAAACACTTATTGTAGACATTGAACTCCAATCTCAACCTTCTCTCACCATTCATTATACTCACAATGAGACATTGAGACAGCCAAGCTGCTGTGATTTGGCCGTGATGATCCAGAAACACACAATCTTGGTGTGGAAACTTGGCCCGCCCTGTGGCAACTTTGACCCCATCCATGAATGAAAAGCCAGCTTGAGGAGACCATTGTAGACATTGAACTCCAATCTCAACCTTCTCTCACCATTCATTATACTCACA
>JALLPH010001378.1:0-10488 GCA_036939855.1 Cyclotella choctawhatcheeana
ACGATGGGCAATGTATTTAAAAGGGCCCTGCACTCTTGAACCCAAATGTACTGTAGCAAAAACTAAAAAAACTGGTTTACTAATTAATTTCTAAAACACTAAATAATTCCAACTAAACGGCTACCATAATCCCACAGAAAAACTTCGTCGTTTCCCTCGCCCCCAAAGGTACCTACAAGATTACAAGACAACAAAAGACAACAAACCTCAACAAACGATCATGTGGTAGCTCCGTCCGCATCCACCGATCATGAGAAAACATGCCCAACTAGATCATCAAAGGAGAAAGCAAACATCATATCTTCGGCAGTTCCTCCGAACAAATAAGGCCAAGAGTGGCACTTCTCTTTTTCGATTCATTGCATCTTTCGCAATCAAAATCATACCGCGAGCAACCGTTGCATCCTCCATTCTATTTCTATTGCAATGTTTGTATGTGGTAATTAGAACTCCTCGTTTGCCCCCTCCGCCACTCTCGGGTTTGAGTTTCCCAAGAGACGGAATTATTGTCAAAAATGAGGAGTCCTTTGACAGTGATCAACGAGTAGAAACGGGCGGTATTACGTCGACGTCTACAGACAGACAAACTGAAAATAGGAACGAATTTCGTTTGGTTTTGATCGGAGATTCTCCCGTAGAAGGTATAGGGAACAATCATCACTCATCTGCATTATGTGGTCAGACAGCTAAAGCATTTGCAAAGGTAGTTTGTCCCCAAAAAATGGGCAATGATTTGAAGCAAAATAGATATGGCTTTGACTGTGTACGATATTGGTCTTTTGGTCAATCAGGTTTGGACGCGCGTGGAATTGAAGAGAAGATGGTGCCATTATTGTACTCCACTACAGATATCATCATGCAAGACATCAATGACTCTGGAGAGGATACCAAGGGGTCGAACCAAGATCCAATCATTCACGCAATTGTACTTTTATGTGGAGTAAACAATGTCCTCTCTCCACATTGTACACCTTCATCGTTTGCCGCGGAAGTTCAATCATTACTTGCATCCATAAGAGACTACCCCGGTTTAGAACAAACTCCAATAATAATTCTTGGTCTTCCCGACTTTGCTAAATTACCCTTCTTGCCTTCATGGTGAGTGCACTGTGATCATAATATTGCCGAAGCATTTTTATTCTCATCTGAAAAAAAAACACTTTCACTCTATAGGCCTTTGGGATGGTGGTTGGGCATGCGGGGGAGGAAGATGGAGGCTTCCTTGGAAAAAGTTGTGGAAAATTTACAGTTGAAGGAAATTACCGATTCTGACAAAGCTGAAGTTGTCATCGTGCAGATTCCCGAAGTTCAGGATGTGATAGGAAGTCGAGGATATTATCTCCATTACTCGAGTATTATTAACGACGCTTCATCTCACGGCAGGCACAAATTCACAACAAGATTCTGGCATCCACTGCTGAAGCATCTAGATGGCAGAATCATCAATCCAAGTATGATAGCTTCTCTTGAAATAAATGATTTTCTAGCAAGCGATGGATTTCACCCGGGAAAATACGGAACTACTTACATTGGAAGTCTAATCGCAGATGCTTACAGCAAATTGAAAGTGAGTGTTTTTCATAATAACTTTCTTTTATTCGTGAATAAAATCATCAAATATATCAATGCAAACATATGGACACAGATAATCTCATAGAGAGGTGATATTTCTCTCGACGCACCGACGCTACAACATTCATTCTTGAAACTTTATAGAAGAAAATATCTTATCATGCTTGGCTGACTTCAATAGCGATCCGTCAAACAAATCAAAGTCATGATGAATGTATGCATTGTAACCAATATTCGAGCCAGAATTGATAGAATCCAAAGATGATATATGGTTACTGCTAATGTTGGATGCAGTAGTTTCCATCATTTGGGTCGTTGGAGTCACTGTGGCAGGTGCATTTCTAGATACAATCTTATCAGGAGAGACCGAGACACGCGAACTTCTTACTTCCAGTGGAAGCATCTCAATTGGAGTGATGTTAAAATGGTCGTATTTTGTTGATTGGTCATCAATGGTTTCTTCCTTGGTTGGTATTGCATCTCCATCTGCGCTTGTCTGGTCTTCGTCTTCTTCATCCACATTACTCTGACCTGTAGCACTTGCAGCATTGGCCTCGCTAACTGCATCTCGAAGTGTCTGGCAGATCTTCTCACAAGCCTCTCGTCGTGTCACTTCCTCAAAAATACCATTTCCATTCTTACGAAGAAATCTACCAGGCGGGGTCAAATCTTGTATCTGTAGTTTGATCTCTCTGAATTATAGTCAACGTGAATACAAATAATTTAGCAAAGGTAAGTCAGTTTGTTTGATATGATTAATTGTTGCTTGTTGATATACCTTGAAATCACTGCCTTTTGCTTTTTCGTAGCTCGGCGGTAATCATGAACACGATCCCTAGCTATGTTCCTTAGTTGCTCATTTCCGTTGTGCCGATGATTATGCCCTAAGAAGAATGAAATGGCGTGAACAAAGAGGAGTTACAGTAAATCATCATTTCAAAGCAGACTAATCATTGTTATGTATCACCTCCTCGACCCATTAGAATATCATTTTCATGAACTTGAATGCGATGATCAGCCATGGTACGAACTCCTTGTATTGAATTACCAAAAACTATGATATGCAGAGACGCGATGCTCGTTTCTATGAATCACGGAACCTGAGATGTAAAAGCTGCCGTTTTGCAATCACAAAAGAGTTGCCGCAATCATTGGATGAATCAATGAATGGAGAATTTTTTGCAAGTTTCTTTGTCCATAGAGATATGTATGAAACACATGTTAGCAAAGTTCTCCCCGATTCAATTCACATCATGGCACACATTTTTGAATTATTGTATTTGGAGCATTCATAACGTCACGTTTGGGTAAAGTGACAATGCTACCTAGTAGGTACATACAGTTGCGTGCCAAGGGTTATTGTCTCGTGGCACTTCTAGTTCACTACTTAGTACTTAGACGGTTCGTCACTTTAAGACTTTGTTCTTCTGCATATTATAGAGGCCAATATGGCGATGACTCCAGGGATTCTTGTCGAACAAGGTATTCGTTCAAGGCTGGAGGAGAACCAAATGAGAAATCACTTTGGTCAAGTGTCTGTTGTAACTGACTTTGCTAATTCTGTGACGACCAGACTGGATAACAAATAATAATACACAATACAAAGGCAACAATACTGCAACATCGAGGATATCATGTTACTGAATTATCGCTGATAAATTTCCGTAGATCTTATGAGTGTATCTGCCATCTCTCTTTCTGAACGCATAGTATCTCTATTTTCCAATTGTGGGTTGATTGTTGATTGTTGACGATAATCTGGTGTGAAAACTGAAAACTGAAAACCCGCCCGGAGGCGGGCGGGTGGCGGGGGGCGGGTGGCGGGGTGCTGAAAAAATAGAGGGGGACAAATTACCTCTATGTACCTACGTAAATAATTAGAAAGGTAAGTAATAAGGTACAATTGTTTAAATGTAAAAGATACTTTTGGATACCTTCCACATGAATGCCAAACTAGGACCACGGTATTCTCACTTCTCACTTCCCTCGCACCAAAAAGCAAAGACTTAAGGCATCAACTACCCCAAGCTATCCCAAGTACAATGAAAAAGCGAATGAACAAACGTCAAGCCTCCATCTACAGGGAGATCCAAATGAAAAAATCACCTTCATTGAGTTTAAACTACGTGTCCAGCCTCTCGGGTGACACATCCGGCCTCGGCAGTACGTTTGGTGAAAGTGCCACACTCTCTAATGACAGCGGCAGCAATAAAATTGAGTCTACGTCAACCAATACTACCAAATTGATGGACCTCATCAACAGTGACAAGTGTCAGTGTGTAAGCGTTCCGTTAATTGGAGAAGATGCATCGTTAGAGAGTGATCACGGATTGTTGGATGTACAGGATGAGGAGTATTGGTTTGATGAGGACACTGACCCTAGTTGTGATGATTATGGTAGTACTGATAGTGAAACTAGCACCAAGATTGCTGATGATGGATGCAGTGAAAGCGAAGCTAGCACAAAGAAAAACGATGCGTCAGCACGGGTAGAAACAATGTCAAGAAGTAAGAATGAAGCATGCACCACAATTAGCGACGGACTCGAAATGGTCAGTCAAGATAGTGAGGATAGTCTCATCAACGGAATCATAACTGTTAATTTGCAGCCAAAACTATCCAAACAAGTACGTGACTTTATTCCAACGAAGATCTCAACGCAGCGGGTTGAAAACGAACTCGACTTGAGGAAATACGAGGATGTAGAAACTCACTGCAAACCACTTGGGCAGGAAAAAGGGCTCCATCAGATCGGTCCAATTCACCCTTCAGTGATCACTTCCTGCTCTTCGGAAACCACCAATGTCATTCAGAGAGCAAAAGACAGTCTCGACGTGTCAATTCCACACAATAATCATGAATTGCAGTACAATAATGAAGGAGATGACATGCATGATGCCAGATCCTTTACAATTGAAAGGCACAATACTACTGCGTCCACCAGCACCAACGATTTAATTGACATGGCAAAAGCCATCAATAAGACAACTTGTTGTGACAATGATGATCTAGATGCAGACGATAAGATGACGGAGAAACCGATAACCACTTTCTCCTTGGAAACCACAAAAGTGACCGAGAGCGCAAAGAGTAGTTTAAAGGTTACGATTCCTCGTGATGATTTGCATTTGTTTACGAAGGAAGCTGATGCTGTGAATGACGAAGGCACAAATGACTGCAAAACTAAAGATTCCGAAGTCAACCACAGCCATCATCAGCCAAAACGTGGCCAATACATCTCCCCTCGCATACAATTAGCGCACAAGTGCCTACAAAATGCCTTGAAGATAATTCAGCATGAAGATGCAACTAATTCAAGTATGAACAGCACAACAACATTGAGTAGAGAGGACTTGTATTCATTGACAAATACAGGTTATGTCATGATGTTGAAGAAGAAGGAGCAGAAAGACGATGATAACGGCAGAGGCAACAACCACAAGGACGGTGATTGTAAAATTGTTACTGATCTGGCTATTGAGATGAGTGATGATGAGCAACGAGATGATGAGCCCACAATTTGTAAACACGATGACGAGCAGAGAGAGGCCGTTGACGTGGAGGCAGGCACAATCAATTCTGGGAACGATGCTCCTACACTTGTTTCTTACATCGGAACAGTTGCTGAGGGATCTATCAACAGCAGTCCATCCCTTGAATCGCTAACAAATGTACAGTCCGCTGATCCACCAACTATTGGCGGTACAGACTCTCACGATTCTCAGTACCTCCAAGTAGTTGATTCTCAGAATTCACCCACCGGTCTTTCGCACATAGGAACTGCTGTTATGGAGGGTACGCCTCACCGTAAACTTACTGCGTGCTATAGCGAAGATAGGATTGACGATGTTCCCTCTTATGATGCTTGTTGTTGGGAGAAGAAGCAATCGGAGAAGGAGAGTAATACAGATTTGGTTCAAGTCGAGACGACACCTACTGACGATGAAACCATTTCATTGGAAGTAGCGACTGTGACGTCTGTGAAAAGCTCGACATCATCACATGGGTCCAAGTATGAAGCAGGGGATACACTAAGTCCATTGCCCCCAACCAAATTTTTGAGCCATTCATGCTCCTCTCCTGTACCCAGCTTCGGTTATTCTGCCAGCATTGCAGAGAGTAGTGCAAGCACAAGTGTTTCAGACGTGTTTGGTATGTTGAGGACTTCATTGAAACCTGTGGACACAGTCAGCAATTCATCTTCGGAAGGAAATGAGGAAATGTTCAATGATTCGAATGCCTCATTATTGAAGCAAAATATATTGCCATGCCGTCCGACAACTGAGGCATGCCATACGAAGAAGAGCAGTAAAAGTATGAATTCAATTGGTTTGACTCTCGGACGTGCACTCATGGCAACCGATATCTTTACTCCACCAAAAACTCAAACAAAGACGCTGGCGAGTTACACACCCAGCTCCGCTGGTGCAGCCTACAGCAAGATATCAGACAAATCTGAGTGGAATTATGGTTCTATTGGTGCAACTTTTTCCCCTTTGCGTACACTGCAGCCACGCCGTCCTGATTCCGTTGTATTTGGTGCAGTGACATCGCCTTCACCTTCCATGTTTAGTGGTTATACTGACACGAACACCTGTGTGTTAGATGAGGCCGCCTCAAAAAGAACAACAAGTGGTCCACCGGTCACGAAAGAAGAGAGGATAGTATTGGCCATCGCGGAAAAAATGGATGGGGACTCGAGTAGTGATGTAGGCTCTGAAGTTAGTAATGGGTTGGGAAAAGAAAATTCTCTCAATAATCAGCCATCTGATAAAGCCCGTGAGCTTGAAAGTGGTGGAGCTAAGAAGACATCTTGCTTACAAGAATATCTGATGAATAGCAAGTGCGAGTCCTATCCTTTGCGTATACTGCAGCCAAGTCGTCCTGTTGCGAAGTCAGGTGATGTAGAGAGCAGTTGCGAGTTTACTGTGAGTGCAAAATCTGAAGAAGCTGAGCTACGTGATCGCGTAAAATGGCTTGAAAAAGTGCTTGGGATTGGTACGGGAGGGGCAAATCGAGCATTTGAGAACGAAATCAGCGACCTAAAAAGAAAGCTATATATCGTTGAACAGCGTCTTGAAGAAGAGATGGAACTCAAAGCTGCTGCAAAAAAGACAGCACAGTCATTGCAGTCTAAACTCGGAGGTTTAAACGAGCAAAGTGTGCTTGCGGATAATCATTGTTTGCAGAGTGAAGTGACTAGACTGCAATCACAGTTGGAATGTGAAAAGATCAAAACCGAACAGGCAGAGTCTGACGTGAAGGCTGCGCTTTCATCCGTACTAGATTTGGGTATTGTCTGCGAGAAAAAGGATGAAGAGATTGCCGAATTAATGAAAGCAAATCAGCAATCTCTCAACAGACAGGCTGACTTAGAGCGTGAGCTGCTTACATGCGCAAAAGGGAATGACGAGCTACGATTTCAATTGGCTAGTCTAGCAAGCGCTGGCTCTACAAAAGAGCACACACTAACATCTGCTCTGAATCAGCTTAAATCACTTTCGGAGAATTTTTATCACACTCAAAAGCAACTTGAGGTTGAGAAGACAGCCAGGCGCAACGAAGTAGAAGCACTGCAATATTCTTTGGATGATTGCTCCCGGCAAATGCTGATTTTGAGTGGAAAGGTTCACACATTGGAGGCTGATAATGACAGTCTTCGGATTAATATTAAGAGGCTGGTCATGGAGAAGGAAGAGAATAAGAAAATGAAGCGTTCAGCAAGGGGCTTCTAATGATATTATTATGTCGTGACAAGTGCGTGCTAGAAGTTTTAAGTGTGACAAATAAATGTAGTGGTTAAGTTTTGAAGCTCTGATGATCATTGTTCTAGATTCTCTTAGAACTTACTTGAACTTCTGCCACATCAAGCCTTTTTTAACTTCAATGCTTCTATTATCATTTCCTCACGTCTGGAGCTTATTTGACAACATCATTTATTTCTAACCCTTGTACCCTTTTCCGTTGATTTGGCTTTTTTGTCTTTTTTGTGCTCCTCTGCCTTCCGTTGTAACGCATCAAGCTCGTTTAATCTATCAAGAACTGGTTGTATTTCTTCATAACGAGCCTTACACAAATGAAATGCCTGTCCTTTTAATTCTTTGGAAGACAAATTTAAGGTTGACACATTGCTTTCATCTCGATTGGAAGTAGACTGGACAATCTCTGTAACCCAGAAGTCAGATGTGCGAGCGTAGAACTCAGCGACGCTCTCTCCAATCAAAGGTGTTCTTTGGGCGTTATCGGTACCAAGCTCTTCTTTTAGGTGAGCGATTTCTTGTTTGATCCCTGCCTTTTTTGCTGCTTTCTTTGCTAATTTCTTTGCTTCTTTCTTTGCCAATTTCTTAGCTTCGTCACTATTTTCCTCTTCTTCGTAAATTGGTTCAAAGGTTCCTTCTTCATTGTCATAATTATTATCATCGCTATCAGCAGCCTGGTCTGAAGAGATATACGAGTCATCATCTGCTCCTTTCCACACTGCTCTGTGCATTTGTCCCGGCGAGATGCATGTCCACTGCTCACGTTTATTCAAATCGATGGACCACAGGTCGTCCAGAGTAACTTCTCTCTCTCCAACTTCTAGCACTCCTTAGATAAAGATTGAGTTTGGCAGAAGGTATATGAAATTGAAATTAGAATAGAAGATGATGTAAACTCACATTTTCTTGATATACAATTTACAACTCACCTCCGTAAACATAGAGGGTATTTCCTTTAACCACAATTGCACAATTGATACGTGGTAGAGGCGTTTGTCGAGATACAGACACGGGAAGACCTTTGCTATCAACTTTCATCAAGGAAGATGATTGTATTTTTTGAGTCGGCTTGGGTAATGGCATATTCGTAGGCTGCTCGGTTTGATTTGTATCTGGGGCATCATTTGATTCGACTTCACTTTCAGCTTCTGTAGCAAGTGTCAGTACATCATGTGGTGTCTTACTGTCACTGGAATCAGCATCATCATCCTCAATTTTCTCGTAGACAATGTTGCCATCTCCATCAATAAAGGCAAACATGTCCTTTTTTAGCTTATCATAATCCCAGCCGCTGGAAATAACCTCCCCATTGTTGAGGTCGTCCTCCTCGGAATCTTCATCTGCAATGTCCTCTTCTTCAACTTGCAATGCTGAAGTACTCTCTCCTTCCTTGTTACTCTTTTTGCGCCTTCTACCTCCACTACGAGCAGCTTTCTTCAACCTCAAAGCATACCATCTCCGCCTCTCCAAATCAAGACTAAACAGATCATCATAAAACACTGAGTCCATCTTATGGTGGTCACCTTCATTATCCAACACACCTCCAAATAACATCATTTTATTTTTGTATACAATTGAGGAGCTACCCGCGCGTGAACTTGGGTATTCGCCCTTTCTTGATATCCGTTCCCAACCTGGAGGATTTTGGCCAGCATTTAATCCTCCTACCAATGACTTTAACGGTAGCATCCAACAGTCGATATGTGTAATACCCTCTGATTTGGAGCCATTTTGAGCGTTAACATTCTTCAACTTCGAATATCCACCATATACAAACAACGTCTCAGATGGAGCCGTGCAAATCGCTAAATTACAAGCCGATCGAGGAGGTGGACATCTTGCCAACTTGGAATACTTTAATTCCGTCCATGTGGAAGTTTGAAAGTCAAAGATATGTAAGTCGTTAAAAAAACGAGTTTCTGCGCGTAAGGATTCGTGGAAGCCTCCAAAGATTATCATGTAATGTCTCCATTGAATGGCTCTGTGTCCTGATCTAGCAACTACAATAAGTTAGTTCGTTTACAGATCAAATCATTGATACTGTCACCAATATTTTTCACTTAATGCATCACGCAAAATTACTCACTTGGAGGTGTCCCACTTCTAGGCGTAACTTCTTCCCATCTATTACTTTTAATATCCAATTTCCACAAGTCACGGTAGTGGTGATACTTCTCAGCCGTGGCACATTCACCACCAAAGACATATATTGAATCATTGTAGAATATACTGGTGTGTGCACATCGTGCAGGTGGATGAGGGGCTGGTGTGTGTATTCGCACCCATTGTCCTTTGCTTACTATTTTGTCCTTTGTGTTGCTGTTAGGCGTACTATCTCCATCTTCGTTGTCACTGGTGGATTGTTTGGCATCTGGATCCCAACGGAGCAGATCATCAAATACTAAATTTTCCGATCCATCATAGTACTCTCCTCCAAACTTTGGATAATGCCGTGCACAAAAGAATCGACGTTTATTAGGCTCAACTCATAACGTCCAATAACATCAATCACCTGTTGACAAAGCGTGATATGACACTCACCATGTAAAACATTCCATTAGTAGGACAAACTGTCCACGTAAAATTACCCCTGGGAGGACTTGGAAAATCATCCAGCACTTCATATTCCACCACATCCACCTGTTTCATCATTGACGATAATACATCATCGATATTCTCTTCTTCTTCGGCTGCTGATGAGTTTTGTTTGGCCATTCGCTTCAAAGCCGATTTTTCGGCCTTTGCCTCCTTTTTGGCCGCGAGAGCCGCGGCTTTGGAGGGGTCTCGTCTTTTCTTATCTTTGCCCATTGACTTATAGTTGTGATGACTGTGTTGTTGTTGAGTGTTGTGTAGCTTTATACCTTTGTGTAGATAGGTGGTTGGATTGATTGGTGAGGATGAGGATCTGATGAAAAAAAATTGATGGCAATCACGGGTGATAAATTTAAGGAGTTTTAAGTAGGTAGTAGGTAGTAGTTGATGCATCGCGCTGCAGATCGCTGTAATACTTTCTTTCTGCCCTCTAGATTTCTTGTTATGTTTCCCCTCCTCTCCTCTCTCCGCTCTCCGCTCTCCGTCCCTCTGCATCTCTCCAATCTCCAGCATCAAGGCTCAAAATCATACATCTTCCCGCAACTTCCTAGTGGGCGGTATACAA
>JALLPH010001379.1:0-10495 GCA_036939855.1 Cyclotella choctawhatcheeana
CAATCTCAACCATGTCTAACCATTCATTATACTTATGAAGAGAGGTTGGAAGGGTCGAGATGATGTGAAATGCATCTGAAAAGGGAAAAATCCCTTATAGCTATCTACCTTTTTTAAACCCTACATACGTACCATCAAATTTCAACATCCAGATGCCAAAAAATAGACATCCAGACGTCCCCTTTTCCAACAATGTAAATCCCGCCACATCATGTTCATCTAAATTTCTAACATTTTGTCCTCCAATGTTCGACACAACAAGACCCCTAAAACGGCACATCAAGATGTCCTTTTAGCGCAACATCCAGATATACCAACATTCAAATGTTATGTTCTGCAAACATTTGAATCCAAAACTTTGATGTATCTGGTGCAAATGTTGGGACATCTAGATGGCGATCATTCAGGGACAATAAAATGTGCACGCATAGTGAAGTTTGTTACGTGTAACATCAAATGCAGCAGTGTCATCAACATTCAAACAATTCAAACATTCAGTACAGCAATACTAAGATTGCATTTGGGATGGAATATATATATATATAGATAATATTACATCTAATGCACAGCAATGCAGCAACTAAGTAGAAAATAAAGAGTATATTAGTTTGCCATTTGTTTGATGATTTACTGCAATGTAATTGTTTAATCTTAAGAGTTATGTCTAACTAAAACAAGAAAAAACTGCAGTCGCATTATATCCCATCGGTGTTTGTTTTTATGGTTGATTCTCTCCTCCTCTTGAAATCCTCACATTTTTTGTTTGTGCTTTATTGTTGATTAG
Source organism: Cyclotella choctawhatcheeana (assembly GCA_036939855.1). Classification (NCBI taxonomy): domain Eukaryota; phylum Bacillariophyta; class Thalassiosirophyceae; order Thalassiosirales; family Thalassiosiraceae; genus Cyclotella; species Cyclotella choctawhatcheeana. The sequence continues at coordinate 785 of JALLPH010001379.1, forward strand.
TGCTTAGGTTGATTGCCGTATCTTTATTCCATCCACATCAGACACCACGATAATTGACAATATTTGTTTTGTGTTTACTCGTTGTTTCCTCATTTTCATGACTGATTGTTCCTTATGCTCCATTCTTATAGATCCCATATGAATATGTCTTTGTCGCCTTTCGATTGATTGCTGTGTTGTTTTGTGTGGATTTGGTGGATTTCTAAGATTGGGACAATTGAGTGATCACACATGCACTTAATAAAATGTGCAAATCTGACCCTATCACACTCACCAATCAACCAGAACCATACACAACCCCTCCTCCATCATCATCGCGGTTTATGGGATGCTGGGGAGTCGGGGCGGAGGCTGAATTTGTTTAGAATCGGCTGGCCGAAGTGGACGAATCGAAGATATTTGTGTTCGGCCGTGTCAGTGACGGCGGAGCGAAATTGGCGGAAGTGGAGGCAGCGATGATGACACCGGCGGTGTGACTGATGTTTGCGTTGGGTCCTGGCGGAGTTGTGGCTGCAGGGGGGCAGTCTAACTCCCAGTAGTTGGGGAGATGCGGCCGATTTCGTCCACCATGGTGGGTGGTTGTGAGCGTGCGTTGGGCTCAGCCAGAAGATTTAGCGTGATAAATGCTCTAAAAATAATTGAATCATTTATTGGAATGCGTCACATCATCAAAAAGGCCTAAGTAAAAAAATTCAAATCAATATCTAAATTAATCAAAAGGCGGGATACGGGCCCACGGCACCACCAACCACCAACCACCATTTAACATTAATATTTTTCTACGATGGCGTTTCAGAACCCTCGTTGAAAGAGCTGATGCTGATAATGATTGTTGCTGTGTTGGCTTAGGGAGGGAGAGATCAATGATGATTGCTGCTGTGCAGGATGATAATAGCAAATGTTGTCAGGGAAGGTTGACGATTGACGAGCCGATGAGGGCGGGGGTGTACGGACTAACATTGCCAGAGAAGTGGGTTGGCGGATGAGGAGGACGCGCTGCCCTGGCAGTTTGGCTGAGGAGTTGGATGATGCCATCCAGTGTGTGATGCCGGTGATGATGATTGCTGCCGCGTTGGCTACTAGAATGACATCACATTGGAAGGGGCAGTGGGGTGGATATGCATGAGGTCTGAGGTAAGTCTATCCACACATGTACATTATGCAGGACATCATCGCATGGGAATGGGCATGGGATGTAAAAATGCCTGGAGATAACTCTGTCAACACTGCCCTCTGCCATCACTGCAGACACACACATCAGGCGTTATGTGAGTTCATTATTGTCCGTCAAACATTCACAGCTGATTTAACATTTCTCACAGTTGACTATTGATTAACCAAGCCTCACACAATATTATACTTAAGCTAGCTATTTCGACCCTCTCTTGATTGCTGTTCGGGCTGATAATCTTTATTCACTTGGTGGCCTGATCGTAGTACTCCTGTTGTTCTAATGCACTCCCGTGAATATGGTGATGTGTTCCGTTCAACAACGATTTATTTACATTGTACTTAAACAAAACCTTTTGCGGTGAATGTGAATCATTTGAGAGACGATAAATCATGTGAGTGAGAGTTATGTACAATGCATTGTTATCAAGATTGATATAATACTAACACCTTTACGTCTTTATTTTTATTCTGTGTTAGAGATGACGTGTGTATCATCTATTTCCGCATGGTCAATTGTTGAGATCAATGTTACAGCAAACAAGAGACAGAATGAGGGATATTGATTAACACTCTGCCTACTGCCTAGTGCTAATGGAGACGGCAAATGTTTGACTTGCTATTTTGTGTGAATGATAGCTAATGGAATAAACTAAAAGTATGTGCATAATAGTACGACTTTGAATGCGAACTGTGCGAATGTTAAGATACTATTTGTAACAAGTGTCAGTTGTGTTAATAAAACGTTCAGTTGTTTGTAAATGAACGTAATAATGTTTGTATTAATCGACATCCAGATGTGTTGATCAAACGTCCGGATGTCGTTGTGTGCAATGTTAGGATATCGCCAAAAACGGTTCGTGTTCTATGTCATATAGCGCACGTCGCTATATGGATTTGCGCGCGAGGTCTGGATACGGCGGGATTTTTCCCTTTTCAGATGAACTGCACAAATAAATTCATTGGCAGCACCAGATGGAGATGGTCCTCCTCAACTTCCCACTCTTCCTGCTGCCTCATCTGATAACCAGATTCCTGCCCATTTTCCTGCCAGTTTTAGCTTACTTATGCCAGGAATGAAATGTTACAATACGGAATCAGAACTAGTCTCAACAATACATTCAACTCTTGGTCCATTTGGTATAAAAAGACTTACATTGGGTTCTGGTAGTCGTAAGAATACAAGAGATGAAACAAAGGAATTGTTTCCTCACAAAAGATTCAGTTGGATTTGTTCTAGTTGCAGTGTTGAACAAAGGAAGGTAGATGTTAGTGTTAAGGGATGCTGTGGATTTCGAATTAGAGTAGTACTATTAGTAGAAAACAATCGTGATCCAGATCATGAACCTCATCTGTTGATTAGAGAGTTCGAGCTACCTCCTACTTCTCGTCACCTCCATGTTTCACCTGAAGTCTGGTCAAGTGCAAATAAAATTCTCAAGCACGAGGATGAATTGTCTCCCACAAAGACAAAACTGTTGAAGAGTCTCGGTACTCAGAGAGTAAACTGTGCTACAGCCACAAACATAATGGCTCAACAGTTCGATGGTCTCAAGGTCTCCAAGACATTACTCCACCGACTTATGAGGAAGGGCCGCAACGAGACATGGGGTGGAGACGAGAGCGAGTCAATGATGATTTTTTACAGTGACGGTCTCAAACTAAGAGATAACGTGGATCCCAACTTTGGTGTGTCTGGTAAATTCTGAACCAAAACCAGTGATGGTGGTGAACTCGAAGCTTGGTCACAACAGCATCCAATTGAGGTATTGAATGCACGGGTTTATGGGCAGGATATTATTTGGAGTGACACCACACATAATACTACCAAGTAGATACTCCTTCAAAACGGGACCAATAGCATCTGTTGACTGGGGTGGACACACAGCTCCTGTAGGTTTACTCCAAGTGCCAGAAGAAGAAGTGACATTGTTAATTCAGCAAATGAAATACCTCGAACTAGATGTACCTAAAGCAGTACATGGAACAGACGGAGGTTCTGCTTGGCCAGGACTTACCGAGACACTAGACCATATTTGGGTAGAAGACACCTTTCATAATGATAAAGGAAGCGACAAGAAGTTAGAAGGAATGTCAAAGGCTGACAAGATAGCATTTCAGGACAAAAAACAACGTGCGCTTTACAATGTAATGCCAGAGGCACAACTGGATGAATTGCTACGAGAAATGTCTGTCCTCGCAAATGCTACTCCATTCGCATCAAGGTGGGTGGCTCGCTTGACAGAAGGAAAGCAACGATGCTGTGCTACCTACACAACGATGCACTTCATCTGCTCTGTTAAGGGTGCCACCTCTCGCTGTGAACAATCACAGTCCCGACTCAAAGGTAGTGGAAAGTTGAAATCAGTCATGAAGAATTGGACTCTACCTGAACTACAGCAGAGACACCTCGACATAGTAAACACGTACCTTGTTGAAGCGAAGGAAGAAATCCAAAAGGCAATCCGTGAGAAACGACAACTTTCACACTATGTCTTGAAAACCGAGAAAGAAGAACTGAATCATGTCGCAAACTTAACAATATTGAGCAGGCAACATGATGTGACAAATCCATTTCATGGTAAACTTGCCTCGTCGAAGGATTTTATGCCCGTATATGTCCATAAAACTGCATCCGATTCTCCCATTGGTTTAACAATGACAAAGATGAGTCAAAGTAATTCACTCCTGGTAACAGAGATTTCTGATGACAGCATCTTTCTCAACACTAGCCTTCACGTCGGGATGTCTATCAGTGTGATCAATGGTACCACTTTCGATTCTCTCGAGGAGGTATTGCAATTGTTGGCAGACATGAAGCCAGGATGGTTCCGCGTCATAGCCGAAACTGTTCCTTCAGTTGGCACTTTGTACGAAGTTTCTCATCGCTTTTCAGGAATGTCGCGTCAAGTCTTTATTCCAAATAAGAAGAGCAACGGTACATTTCATCATTGTCAGAGCAATTACCACCTTCATACAACATTTTGGGTGAGATGTAGATACGTGCAGAGAGCCCTTATGGATCACGACGAACGTACCGTGAAAGATATCGACACCATCCACAAACGTTGGCACTTGTCCAGCAGCCCATTGTACCCACTGGTTCTTAAAGAAATGACAGAACAAATGCATATCAATGGTCTTGGTAATGCCTCCCTTCCATGGTTCATTGCTGGTGCTATGGCTCCAGTACGCACTGCCGCATCTGAAAATGGAAATAATGCCACAATGGAGGAGGATCAATGGAAGAAGAAGCGAGCAGTTCCTTCGGCTTCTGGCAGACGTTATCACAACGTTGGTGTTATAACAAAACAAATAAAAGAGTTAGCTAAGATGAATGAGGAAGTTTATGCTATGGTGATGCCACAACTGGATCAAATCCTGAACAACGCAATGTTTTTGAATACATCTTCTTCAAAGAAGGTGCAAGACAGCCAGGCTCACCTCAAGCGTGCAGGAGCTAATCTTCCCGTGGCTCCTATGAGTTTCAAAAGGACGAAAGATGATGATGACAATGGAGCAAACTTGTCTGCGAAGAAGAAGAAAAGGACAAAGAGACGTAAGAAGCTGAAAGACGACATTCCCCAAAATAACATGGTGGCAACAGCTCAAGATGACAGACCACAATATAACATGTTAACAACAGCTCATGTGCGGGCAACGTCGGAGGTGAACTTATCTAATGATAAGAAAAGTAACCAGGCCATTGGGACAGGCTTGAAACAAACTGAAAACGGCGATGATATAAATAGCTCAAGTGATAGCGATGTGATTCTGTCGGATCTGGCAACGGAAGGCACACGTAAAAGCAGTCGTAGTGGTGTGGTTCTGTCGGATCAGGCAATGCAAGGTACACGTAAAAGCGGTCGTAGTGGTGTGGTTCTGTCAGATCAGGCAATGCAAGGTACACGTAAAAGCAGTCGTTCTAGACAGCCAACACCAAAAGCAGCAGGGGGTTAAAGTCAGAGAGTTTAGTAATTAGTTTTGCATATTATATGTAATAAATCAACATACCTAATAAATGAAAATACTCGCATGTAGACAAGGGAGACAAAGCATTTTTATGTTAGTCGGTCGAATTGCAAGGATTGAAATAGCAAACAAAAAACCAAGTGCAAATTCCGTGTCATGACAGGTTTACTACATCATTGAATATTGTCGCGTAAAATAAGTACCGTTGCAAATTGTTGTTTTGAAGAATGGTTGCCAAAGTATATTGTGTTGTCGATTTCAGCTGCATATTCATGTCGATTTCAGTTGCATTTCATGTTCACAACATAAATAAAAATCGGATGAAGTAAGTGAGTATTTGGAATTGTTATTGTTATTCATTTCACAAAGAAATAAAACTCACATGTGTATTCGCGTTATCCTGCATGGAGATTCACATCTAATTTGCACACGATGTAAAGACTAGTCAGCGTGTCATCATGAAAATCATCACATCCGTGTGATACTCGTTGCCGCACAGAAGCAAACAACGGATTCAGCTCCTGCTTGAATCCAGTTTCTGCATAACGATTCGCCTGCGGGGAGCAAGCCAATACACAACATAATCCTGTAAACTTCAAACTCCAGAGAAGCTTCCCCCGTCGTCTACCCTGTCGCACCCATCGATCATCCAGATGTGACGAAAAACAGATACCGCCAAATGCGCTATTAGTTGGGTTGCTCCACTGATGTGAAGTGCGTGCGTAGTGAGATTGGCTTGCCAGCTGCCGAACGATTGAACGACGACGAATGAACGAGGAGACGCTGGCCGATTGAACAACAACAAAATGAATGCCGAGGACGGCTCGCCGATTGAACGACAATGAATGAACGAGGAGAGACGCCCGCAACAATGAATGGACGAGCGGAACGTTATTGTGCCTGGAGGTCTATGAAAGATAGGCTTCATTCTGAATTCTGAAGCCGGAGAGGGAAGAGGGACGGTCAGGCGGAGGTGGCAATAAAAGTGCGCGCACTTAAAAAAAGGATCTCGTCCAGGCCGTGAGCAGTTGTTTTGGCAGGTGCAGTGGGTCTGGATGGCGTAGTGCTTTGCCCAGGAATCGGAGTTGGATGGCCGCGGCCGAGTAAGTCTGCTCCCATAGGCTACTAGTTTGAGCCCAGTCAAGCTTGGAACCCCCTGTGAATTAAACAAATCATTCCACGTTACAACGACATCCGTGAACCTACCCTGAAACCGAGTTAGTATCCTCCTCATCAGGGATATGTCCTTCAGGTTGGATTCACAGTACTTTGCATATGATGAGAAGCAGTTGAAGAGTTGTTACTACCTCATCCCCCCTCGACTCACACACACCCTCTGCTGAAAATGTTTACTGGGATGCAATGATCCGAGGATGCTTGCTTTATTGTTGGATACAATATTTAGCTTGTGTCTTAATCGGCGCCTAAACCCGTTCGTGGTAGCGATGAATAAACTAAACTAAACTAAACTATCATGCTACGGGAGTCCGGCACATTGAAGAAGGTCGCACGTGCTTTTTTGTTTGAGAAATGATCGTCCATTACCTCTGACCATTTGATTTTGAGTATTCTTCTCACAGATCTGTGGATGAATACATCCAGTTTGTCAAAGGCCGTTTCTTTCAGGGCCCACGATTCGCACCCCCACAGGAGTAAATTGATCGGGATGGCCAGGAAAAACAGGTATTTTGTCTTCATGTCGATGTTATCGTTGTCCCACAGGTTCTTTAGGGCTGCCATGCTTTGCTAGCTGTGGAGATTTGGCGCTGGATGTCCGAGTCGTCGATGAGGTCGTAAGAGGTGAGAGAGCCAAGGTAATTGTGAGAAGATGAATACAAAACATAAGATACTATGGTTTTTTCTATTCCTGACAACCTGCCATCCATCCACACCTCTTCATTCAGACTCATCTCTGTCTGTGAACTATGTCTAAGCTTGTATTGTATGGGCATTTCGAGTTCATCACAGACCCATCTGGGCCTCCATGCTACCATCTTGACATTTCAGAAAGACTGTGCTGGGGTGTAATCCAGGAGCTGGTTTCTCTTCTTGTACCTCTTGCAATTTTTGCAAGGGTTATCCTGCCACTTGCCGGCCACTGCCTTGGGTTCGTTGCGGTCGCATGACTTGCTGCTTCCCCTCTCATGTATTTGACTTGTTGCGGTTGTTGCTGTTGGACTTGCTGGACTTGGACTTTTTAGTTTCCACAGATGAATCCGAGCCGGCAGTAGCTCCAAAAGCTTCTCCAGTGAAGTCGGCCTCATGCAAGAAAATAGAGAGATAGGTGGGTGAGTCTTTATTGCTCTCAAGGTCTTCATAGGCTGTGAATGCTATGGCTTTCAATTGTGGCGGTGCATTGGATGGAAACCTTGCCTTTTCTCCAACTGTGAGCTGCCGGATGATCGTTTGAAGAGTGGGGGTATTGTTTTTGTAGTTTTTGGTGTGATTCAAAGATGTCAGAACCTAAGGACGACACTCACGATAAAAGTAACGCAGTTCTATGTCACTGTAACTACAATCCAGATACACAACAATTCAATTCAAAGCGGACAATCTTCAGTAATCCATTATTGCATACTTTTCATTGTCTGCACCATTAAAAGCCTTTGTTGCCTTCAATTTACCTATTCCAAGAAGAACAAGATGTGGGAGTCCCGTTAATGCAACAAAAGGGACAATGGCAACCAACAGCGGGTATAATCTCCTATTGATCATGCTTGATGTATGCGTCCATCCTGTTAATTCCATGTAGATTAAAGCAATCAAAGCAGGAATCACCGATAAAAATGTCAACAAGTACTGTCCTGAAACCACAAAGACTGACAAAGGCCATTTAAATAACCGATTCGAAAGCTAAATCATTTGAAGAGTTTTTGGTAAGAATGTACAGTACAAGATGTGTTCAAATACATTATGGTTATAATGAAGATTGAGAGTAACGCCACTTGGTGTTCAGAGCTTATGACACAATAATCCTGAGTCTCAAAGGATTAGGCAGCGTACCGAAAAAAAAATGTCCTCGACAACGAAGTATCGGAATCCATGAAGAATCACATTAGAGATGACCTCAAGCTCAATATGGAATTAGTACCACCGGGATGTCACAGAAGACAATTTTCCACCAAGCTTATGGTATCGTCTGTTGCCACAAAACGAACTCACTCTCAACTTATTGTGGCCATACTATGCAACTCCTACAGAATCATCCGATGTGAAGCACAAGTCCATGAGAATACAGACAAAGAGGCAATTGGGCATACCCCTATGGTGTTCACAACTGCCACATGAAAATCACTAAGGCAGAAAGGTTAGTTGATACTATTTAACTCAAACACAAACACATTACTAATCCTAATCTTTCTCATTCAAACAAACTCATGAATGCATTCGCAAACTTCAAAGCTGCACTATTAGGTCGTCTTTCAATTTCAAGTCAGACAGCAACCTCAGTGAACTCAACACATTAGTCCAACAAGTAGAGAGAAAATTGAATACCTAAACCCCAGCAGTCTATCCAGTCTCCTTTACCTATCCAGTCACTCATTCATCCTACTACTAGCAATGCCCAACCAGTTCCAAGGGTGGCCATACATATAACAGCAAAAGGTCACATTCCACTGGTTTCCAAGGGTAGCCAACCCATTACAATCACCACAACAAATTGCGAGGCAGGTAGCACTCCAATGTGTAGCTGTTCGCTGCAGACGTCCGCAAGAAACAAGTCCATGGTGTACCTTCCAACACAACCACCAGCTCTCACAGTATAAGTTCAAGAGTAAATGCCACCAGCACCTCCAACATCACACACCCGCAACAAATCACGATTGCTTCTACCCACTTCTTCCAGCAGAGGCAAACAACAAAAAGCAAATGCAGAACAAGCCATCAAACAATTAGAAAAACAAATAGCACCAGTTATGGCAGTATTATTAGACAAGGATTTGGGAAAACTCTTGAACTATCGTCAGCTTCCAGCTCCTTCGGCACCCCTAGTACAGAAATGAATGAAAGAATCAACAAATTGGCACGGCTAGCCAATGGACTAGGAGGAAGAATCAAGAAACCAACAACAACACCCTTCGGTTCTCAGGCAACAAGATGTTCCCAAAGATTGCCGCAAGGATATTACATGTCCATGCAACAGGCAACAAGATGTTCCCAAAGATTGCCGCAAGGATATTACATATCCATGAGGATATTTTCGAATTTTAAAATGACCACTGTGGTCTTTCATTTGGTAAATTCCCTGTTTGGGCCTTTCAGAGCCTCTTGAGCCCTTCTAGCCCACCAGATCTCACTGGGAGCAATACTGGACACTTCTGAACGATTCTGGAGTGATTTTGAGCGGTGTGGGTCTTCGTCATGGCCTGTTTTTACTATTTGATTGCTGAGATTTAACAATTACAATTAAATTGAAATAACTAACATTCTATGTTATGATGTATTGTAAACAACTTCGTCGCCATACTTTCCTGACGATACATAATCCAGCAGTTATGCAATCATTTGTATCATCTTTAAACAACTCCGGATTGTTTTTCACCAACCCCGAGTGTAATTTGTTGGGAA